>JACDOX010000207.1:653946-710874 GCA_014549065.1 Cardinalis cardinalis | reverse complement strand
CCCAGCCCTGTGCCCTGTGCTCTGGGATGGCCCTGCTGGAGCAGGGAGGTGGCACCAGCTGTCCCCTGTGGTCCCTGCCATGCTCACCCATCCTTGTGTGCAGCAGAGCAGCCCCTGCYGCTGAAGGGAGGTTTGCTAAGAGCTGCTGTGGGGGTAGGGAGCTAAATACAATTAAGGATAGACAGTTCCTGTCCAAGGAAGGTCAAACAAGAACATGCATTTGTGCCTACCCAAACCAGCCCTGCTATAAAAGGAATCCTCAGTGACTGAATTTCCCTGAGCGCTGCACGGCGACAGCAAGGCCATGCATGTCTCAAAGAGGGACACTGCTGATTGCCATGGTCATTATTTCATTTTCTTCAGCTTCGACCTAACCYAGAGGCAAACCCAAAATTCATTTTCTACTGGAATGCATGAAGAAAGCTCRACCCCAGAGTGTCTCACTGTGTGAACCAAACCCTGAGAAAARCCAAGCATCTCTGCTTGTTGTCTGAGCCAGTCTTCAACAGCTTTTCCTGATCTGTAAACAAGAGCAAAGACAGCAACCAGACCAGTTTGCCTTTGCAAACATTGTCAGAGCATGACTTTCCTTTTTTTTCCTTTCTTTTTATAGGATGAAAGAGTTTTTTTGTTTCTCCTCCCTCCATCCTTTTCAACAAGAGGGAAACAAAAGGGAAAGTTTCCTTTTGACAGGGAAACAAACACTTGGAAGAAAAGGCTAATAACATTTAAGACATGGACATATTGCAGACTTCTGGCCAGAAAAACGTGGAACAGAGGATTTATATTGTCTATGTAGGGTTCCAGCACACCCCAATTTTCAGAGCAATAAATCACTGCTTGAGTTTGAACCACACAGTGCTAATAAGGACAAAGAGTTACACATTTCTGCTTCTTTGATTTAGCATTCAATCTCAGGTTCAAAGTTCTGATTCTGCTTTATTTTTATGCAAGCATGTAGGCTGGGGAGATCAGAGGACTCTATTCCATCTCCCCTGCTGCTGCTGTGTTTTATGTAGGTGACAGCTTTTCTGCTATAATTTCATTACAAAAAATAATTGGTATCTATTTACCCAAGATTAACTGTGCATCTGTCTGTGTATGCTATACATAAAATTATGCTACAACTAGAACCATATATATTTTTGAATTAATGATGCAGCCCTTGCTCACTCAAAATCCCCACTAAGAAAAAAAAATTGCTTTTAAAAAGGCTGCAGAATCAGTAAATCTAAGCTAAACTTGWCAACAGGACAATTTTATTCAGGAAGAAATTTTTATTTGGGAAAGAAATTCAAGGCAAATGAGCTGAGTTCATAATGTGCTCAAACAGAAMAGAGAAAAACATGCTCCCCATGCTGCCCGAATGGCTGACATAATTTTGCTTGCTTTCCTTCCCTGTTAACTTGAAAATGCAAATTGCTTTGCTGTCAGGGTACATTTGTTCCCACTAATTCAAGACATTATAACAAGCCAAAATATTTATTTGTTGGGKTTTTTTTTTCCACTCCAATTTGTGTTTTATCATAGTGGGAGCATCATCTATGGATTTCATTTACTGAAACATTATGCAAATAGCTCTTATGGGAAAGTCACCTCCCTGTAATAGGAAAACCATCCATAAAGAAGGCTCCTAATGCTTTAGGATGTGATCCCTCAAAGGGCCCAAAAATTCTACTCTGACCAACACTTAAAAGGCCAAAACACATATCCAAGATAACTGCTCAAATGACCCATTGGAAAAGCCTTTTCAGAGAAGGGACTTGGATCTTTCCTGCTTTGCAGGGGATGGGATGGACACAGAACACATTCTTCTCATTAGAACTGGATGAGCAAACAGAAGCAGAGAGCACATTTTATAGTTCAATCCTCTTTCTGATGCTGCTTCTTTTTCAGCTCGCTGTATWAAAAAATAGTTGAAAATATTTTCCTTTGAAAAATGTGTCTGATGGTAACCAGCTTTTAATCAATTATCACTTGTGTGTAAAGCATCTCTGCTCCTGTAAGAAATAAAATGAGATTTCAGCTAATAAAACCCCAAACAATTACTGTTTTCCTGAAAATTCCATTTTGCCTTCTTCTAGGGGAAAAAAAAATATCAACATTTTTAATTAGAATGGTTTGTGCCACTTAAAGGGCTGACATTGGTCTCTGCCAGCCCCTTTGTTAAGGTCTGAAAAAGCCCCATGAGTCACCCCTTGAAGGACTGGAGATRAGTCCAGACTCATTCCAGTGATGAAATTTGCCATCTGGTCCTTCCATGAGAGCTGCTCCATCCATAGCTTCCCTCTAGCAACACTCAAATGAGCTCTAAACAAGTGAATTTTAACTTTGGTGTCTTAGATCTGAGCCTAAAGTTAGGTAGGATTAACCAGACTACAGAAACTCTTCGAGCAATTCCTTTGAAACTTTATTTCTCTTCACCTTCCTCATTCATGGAGCAGCTCATAATACCCCACCTGGTTTTTTGGTGTTTCACACATATCTAATCTTGTTTTAGCCCCATTTGTGTCTGCTCTGACTTCTGTGAAGTCCTTKGGTTTACCACAGTACACATTTAGAAAAGAGACTCTCCTTTARTGAAGGGTTTAAACGTGCAAATAAAAAGAAAACAAACCCCCTGAAGCCCTTGCAGTTTCTCAAACACAATCAAAAGATAAGTTATGACACCAAAGCCTTCACTACATACACCTGTCATTACAGTAAAAAATATTTTGGCTTCATTTTACTCAATATTCTTCATCCAGAAATAAAGATAACCCTTACCACTCTCACCAGACGTCTTGTCTTTCCCATTTGTAGCCCCGGTTCCTTGTCTCTGTTAAGGGAGACAAAAAATCACAAAACAAGAGGTTAGAACACACTTGAACATGCATTTTCCCCTTGGAATKCCTGGTAATTACAGCCTGATTTCTCCTCAATACATTGGATAATCCATTCACCCCCAAGCAACGCTGCTTTGAGACACTGCCWGTGAACCAGGAATGCTTAGTTCCATTTCAAGGCTGGACTCTGGGATCCTGGAGTTCTTTTCCAATATAAAAGACTCAAATTTAGGTCCAGCTGCATCACTGTTTGTGCCCCTGGATGTAATTTTCACCATGAGTGATATGTATGTGTGTAATCAGGTTCCCAGCAGTACAAGGGTAGGAGATACTCTGCAGCATTTCATTTCTTCAGCTCCTTGCTGTGCCTCCCCTTCCATGACTCAGAAGGGCTACAGGGAACTCATGAGGTTTTACAGGGACAAAATTATAAGGGTCAAAGCCAGCCTGAAGTTAATTTGGACAATGCCATAAAAAAGACACAATAACAATGTTCCCTAGAAATACACTGGCAACAGAAGGAGGGCTAAGGAGAATCCCCAGATCTCATTTTGGCTAGAAGATTCATTTTCTGCTTTGGCCACAAGAGAAGATGGRATTTCCCACTTTAATTCACTTTGTCCAAAGAATAGCCTCCTGAATTTCCATGAAAAATAACTGATTTAGATCACTCTGCCAASTGGCAGGTGGCAAACACCAAGGCAGCAGAAATATTCACAGTGGCAGAGTACCAGAGTGGTTACAATAGCAGGAACTTCCCAGCTTAGGAGTGGTCATTCTGTGAAAATTATTCCCCAGAGAAAGCACCTCAAGGTGGATAAAGGTATTTAAAGGAGATGGCAAAACTAATATTTCTTATGCAAAATTATTCATGCTTGTGTGTGTTACTGAAATAGAACTAAAGAAATAGTGCTTTAGGGTTGTACATGCAAAAATCTGAGAATATTAGAGAATAAATGCAGCTGCRCTCAGCCATCAGAGGCAGCACATCCTCAAGCACCAGGGAAGTGAACAGGTACAGGAGCACTGCAAACCAAATGGTTTTTACCAATATCTGGACAGTCATTTTCTCCCAAGAAAATTCATACAGCCATACTTATCTGAAGGCATTTTCTCTAAAATTTCTGGTTAAAACCTTCTCTGCTTTGGTGTCTGTCTTTTGCCTTTCCTAGCAGTGGTATTTCCAAAGTATTTTTTGTATATAATGGACCTAATCATGAGGTTAGGACAAAACCTTCATGTGTGCTCTTAGTTCTGACATGGAAAATGGAAATATATTTGTTTTCTCTCTGGAGCCTCTAAGCCAAGACAAAAACTTGGCCAATAACAGAGAATGGGATTCTAAAGGGATAAACACCTTTGACAAAAGCATAAGTTACCAACAGCCAGAAATCAATACATCCACCCAACAGCCACTTTTGCTTTGTGCTTTTATTTAAAGTCTGGTTAATAATTCCATGTTTCAACTCTAAACTGCACTTTAAAGAAGATTTTAGTGTTCATTTACAAAATACTTTACTTTTCCTATCAATAAAAAGATACCTATATTCCTTTTTCTTCCCCTGTATATTTTTAAATGCTTTTCCAAGTTGTCTTMTTTCCTGAGCATTTCAGGCTGTGCTACTTAAGCTTTATGAAAGCTTCTCTTTCCTCCCTAGGCTATACCTGTCAGGTTCAGTCTGCTTATGATGGAGTGCTGGAATATGGATTCACACATTTATTTCGTGTCTCGAGATTTCCCCTCGGGGAGAGCAGAATGTTGTCAAAGCAAAAGAATAAAAACTTGGGTTTGGTAAATTAAGGTTTTTCTATTCATGAGGTCACGGTATTTTTCTTTAAGTCTGAAATCAGTTGCAATATTCTGCAGCCATTTGTTTGATTGGTGACCACTGAACTTGTACAGAAAGAAACCTGAAAGTCTGCCAAGCCAGCTTCTGAGAGCTTTTCCTTTAGTTATAGATGTATTTTGATCTRTAAGCCCTGTGCTGTCTTCCAAGTGACTGCAATGGATTTGAAAGTCAGAATCAGCYGCTCATTAACAAGGCACTGAAACTCAGGAAAAAGCCAGATACAATGGGACCATCCTCCTGCAAAGCCTTTAGTCTTTTTATTTCAATACATTCAGTGGACCTACTTTTCAAAACATTTTCAAGGTGTTGGTATTATTAGCAGCTGGAGTTTCTTTTTTCTTCCATCACCTTTCATGATGCTACTGCAGGTTCCAGAACAAAGCTGAGCTTTTTAATGTGGTTCAGAGCAAAAGGGGACTAAACACGAGCAGGAATTACTGGGGATATTTTCAAGAAGCAATGGTTGAAATGCTGGGATAGCAGATATTGTCCATAGATAAAAGAGATGAAATTAAAATCACTGAAATACAAGAAAAGYAATAATAATTTCTGGGATCTGATAGGCTGAACAGCCCCAGCTCCTTCAGCCTTTCCTCCCAACAGAGGATTCCCATTCCCTATAACTTGCAGCCAGCTCTCTTCCTTCAGAGACTGCTTCTGGAATTCCACAGCATCTTTTAAGGCAAGCACCAGGACAGAAACATTGAATCAACTTTCTACCAGGCATCAAAGAAACATCAGAGCTGAAATGAACACGAGTGCAGACCTGTAATGATTTTACAGTAAAACATGATAAACAGTTTTGTTGCTATGTTGCGTAGGAGGAAACAGAGTTTATGACTGCTTCGGGCTATATTAATTTTTAACTCAGTGGTTTTACAAAACACCAAAGACACATAATTAAAAATGTCTCCAAAAATCAAAGTGACTCCCAATTTGTCAGCAGAGGAAGTTCAAAAGACTTCTGCCATATGCTCCAAATCCCAGTAAGAAAAGAACAGGTTTGCTTTCCTGTTCAACTCTCAGAGGCCAGTTAATGTGGTATGAAAATCTGTACTAAATTAGTCCCCAAGGCGAGCAAACTGAGGTCAAAAGTGAACTTTGAGCCACGAGGGCATTTCAAGAAGAATGTTAAATTACTGCAGCAGCTTTTTGACTCATTCTTCTAGCCCCTGCTGCACCCCYAAGCCTAATTTTTGCCTTTAATCTTACATTCTGTTCTTGTCTTGAAATAGCCTGACCTTTTCAGCGGTGCTTTTAATTAGCACCTCAGTGTTAGGGATTGCAGCCAGGTGTTGATTAGAGAATTTTTGGGGGCAGAAGGGTTGTTTGTTTTATGGTGAGCCACAGAAAAGTCCAAGATCAGGGACATGAAACTGCCAGAACGTTCTGACAAATGGGCTCTTCCAGATAATAACATCATGTTGATGCTTCGCCTCAGTGCAGGGTCAACAAGGTACAAAGGGCTGAATCCCAGGAAAGCAGTGGCTGCAGATTTTCAACAGGATGTGTTTCTACATAAAAGAATGGGAAAAAAAAGATCCAAGAGTGGAATTAAAAGAATAGAAACAGGTGGAAAGTCTCGGTAAAGGGGACAGCAGAAAAAGTCAGCATAGACTGACAGAGGTGACCCATATGAAATGTTACTTAGGATGTTCTGTATTGGCAAGGAGAGCAGCAGGGAAATTTGTGCATGTCCTAAGCTTTGTTTTGATACCCTAAGGTGTGACAAAAGGAAATACACGTTGGCACTAAGCAACACAAAAAACCTGTGGCTTTGCCAGCACTGTGCCAAGCAAGCCTTCCCTCTGCATCACCACCCATTCTCCAYACAAAGATTTCTCTTTAAGAAACATAAAATGAATCCAACTAAACTATTTCATAAGGACTTTTTTTTTATAGTATTCTGCTTTCATTACAAAAAACCTCAGCTGTTTCAGCCTTAATGTGAAAAAAAAAGTACTGAAAAAATACATTTCAAAGATTTATGGAGTTTATGATCTTTCTGCARTAAAAATGTCACTGMAAATATCTGCTTAGGGACTTGTGTTTTCCAAGCAAGGAAAGCTTCCCAATCACAGCAGAATGATCAGGAGATACATCAGAATCTAAATGAGAATCCAGAATTTAAGTAGGGGCAAGAAGCAAGCAGTATGACCTGAGATGAGTGGCTACACTGCAGAATTTGGGATTTCAATATGATTATTTAGGTTAAGTTCTCCTTTACTGGAGATTTCTGTGTCACTACCTCTTTCTAACGTCATGTACCAACCTGAAACTSTGGCACTCAGCATTTCACACCCAGAAGCGTGAAAAACATTACTCTTAGCCACAAYGCAGTAATAATTTGGTTTAGAAATTGATAAAGTAAATCACAATGCTTAAAAATAAAAATTAGGAGCAGGGAAAATTATGTTGCTGYGACAAAAAGATTTTAGTTGCTGAAGCTGCAAGGGATTCCAGTAATGGGACTGGAATTTTAGCACCACTAAAAAGTATTTTTTGGAATTATATATCAGAAAGCATGGAAATGAACAGCTGGGAGAGATAAAGCACCCTGCTGGAGAGCCAGGCACAACTTCTATCATTTCACTCATTGCCTTCTAATTATTTCTTTCCCAAACTGGTCTGCAGCACAGACAGATGGCAAATCCCAAACCAACTCAGTGACGTACAGGTTCACTCACATCACTCACCTAAAGAACATCTGCAGCCAGAGCTGAAGAACCCCTGGCAGGAGCTGAGATAAAGCAATAAAAATTGCACAAGACACTACACAAATAAACCTTCCTCACTCATCTACTTGTGCCTCCTTTACAAGTTCCTCCACTCTTCCACACATTTTTATAGATGTGGGACTGAATATTTATGAGATGGAAGTGTCCTTCAAAGGCCACATTTAAGGGAATTGCAGAGGTACAGAACACCTAGCCAAGATTTGGTTTGAATTATGGATAAATCTGATAATGTGTCTGTTACTTCTGTCTTACACRTCATTGTGAGAGATCACAGACCACACTTCCTGAACAGCCCGACAGAAAGAAAAATTATTTATCAACTTATACTTCCTCAACTATGTATCCACTCCTCCCTGCATGYTTCTCTACTCCAAGGGAGTTTTCCACAGCCAGTTTTCTGTCTGTTTTGTTTTGCCAGGGCAGAACAATGTTGCCAGTGCAAGAGCACCAAAATCCATCTTTCCATACTGGCTGTCAAAGCTAAATGATCCCTGGCACTCTGACAACTCCTGTAATTATCCTCATGGGTCAGACAGTTTTCTACTTGACTGGGCTCCTGATTGTCCCTGATTTTATTAAGGCTTTCCTACAGCTATTTTAATAAATTAAAACTACGCAGGTGGGCTGAGATGAGCCGAWGGGATTCTAACTGCAGTGGCTTCAAGCTGACAGAGGGACAGTGGTTTTTTGGGACTTTTTTAGTCACTGAAGGGACAGGCTTATGCACATTGTCATCCTGGAAAGCACAGTATTGTCTGTCCAAAATTAATAAGTCTCTGATAACTACAAATGGTGTTTGCAGTGTAGCCAGTGCCCATGTGGAACACACATTTTTATTTACATGGCTACACAAAATGCACATGGAGTGCTTAATCACAGACCTGCTCATAGCCTTAGGGCACTTGATATAATTTAGGAGGCATGATTTGTTCATTTGTGTCCAGACAGAACTTCTGGCTTGAGGTAAATGCTCAGGGCGTACGCAGACAGCAGGAGGGCCTTCAGGGCTGAGCACACTTGGAACCATGGAATGGTTTGGGTGGGAAGAGACATCAAAGCCCATCCAGTGCCACCCCTGCCATGGCAGGGACACCTTCTACTGTGCCAGGCTGCTCCAGCCCCAGTGTCCAACCTGGCCTTGGGCACTGCCAGGGATCCAGGGATGGAATTCCATCCCAGCCCCTGCCCTCCCTGCCAGGGAACAATTCCTCATTGCCAAGATCCCATCCAGCCCTGCCCTCTGGCAGTGTGAAACCATTCCCTGTGTGCTGTCCCTGCATCCCCTGGCAATTGTCTCTCTCCAGCTTTCCTGGGGCTGCTCCAGGCCCTGCAAGGCCACCCTGAGCTCAGGCCAAAGCTTCTCCTGTGCAGGTGAACAATGCCAGCTGTGCCAGCCTTTCCTCCCAGCAGAGCTGCTCCAGCCCTCTGCTCATCCTGGAGCCTCCTCTGGGCTCTCTGCAGCAGCTCCAGCTCCTCCCTGCGCTGGGGCACCCCAGGGCTGGAGGCAGATCCCAGGATAAATTAGGAGGCATCTGATGAAAATGGGCTGAGGGAATCACTGCCTGGGATAGAAGAACCTACTTACAGTGCTGGTTTTAAATATTCTAATAGCGCAGAAAAGAACTTTAGCTGTGCCCCACTTCTGCCGATGCTGGGCTGTAATTTATAAATCAGCACAGTGAGAACCTGCTGATTTTGTATTCAGATTCCATATAATGTTGTAAACTGAATATTTACACCAACACCAAATGTAATCAACGTAATTAGCACAAACAGTAGCTTGCTTAATATTTAAGTTATTAGCATATTTTGAATTAAAACATTATTTCTCCAAAGACATTGTAATCACAATTTTTTATTTTTTTTCAGAGGCAGGGATTAATGGAATCTTTGAAGTTAATTTTGAAAGCAGCTGCAAGAATGTATTTCCCAAATCCTGTTAATTACCATGCCAGCCAKGAGAAGTAATCCCTTTTTTTTTCTTCCTGCAGGAAATGGAAGATTTGATCCAGCATGGTTTATTTACAGGACTAACTCAGATATGGACAAGGAGTTGAATTCAACTCAGCAGAATTACTTTTATGAGTGGAACTGGAACCCCAGTGTGGTACTGTGGAATTTCCCTGAATTGCATGTTGGGTTTTGTTTAGCAAAGGGCAAAGAGAGGAAAATCAACTACAAAAAAACCTCCTTACACCACTTGCCAAGAAGTGACCTCATTTCTCACTTGGACATGGGTGATACAGCCCATATCCCCATTACACTGAGGTCTCCTCTTGATCCATTTCCTAGGTGACCCAAGAGGAATATTTCAATTACATAAAAATTGATTAATTTAGATGGCATAAATAAAAACTGACTGRTTTTATCTATCTTTATCTGTTTTATTTATATTTATCTTAAGGTGGTTTCTTCCTTTTTTTCCCTCCTATTATTTCTAATCTATTGGTAGCATCAGACCTGGCATTACAGTTCCAAAAAGRGCATTTTTGGGCAGGAAACCTGCCTTAAGAACTCCTACTTCCCATTAGAGCCCAATCCAGCCCCACCTTCCCATCCCCAAGGCCTCATTTCTTTGGAAACAATTGTTTGCAAGGTCACACGGAAAATAGGAGCACTGAAATTATTCAAGTTAAAAATAACTCTTCAGCAGAGCTGTGTTGAAAATAATCATTGAAATGATCCAGCTAAAAAAAGAAATACATATTTCAACTGTTTCTGTTGATCATTTCAGTCGTGTAGTTGATGTCTCTGATCCACAAACAGTTGTACCAGGGCAACCTAAATTATCCACAAACAGTTGTACCAGGGCAGCCTTGGTCCCCTTGTGTGGGAAATACAGGCAGGGCACCTGATTTGGAACAAGAGAACTTTGGGGATTTGGCAACAGCATTTGGATACAGATAATATCCTGGGTATCCTTTCATATCAGCATCCCCAGGTAGGAAGAATGTCTAAAGCCAATTAAGGGCTCAGAGTCCCTGCCTAGGCATAATATAACTGATTATGGATAGTGGTTTTGTAGCAAAAAATTTACATTATATTTTATTCTTCCAAGTCCTTCTGAAGTTTTGGGTAATGCAATTTGCTGAGCTCTAAACCCAGCTGTAATTGAGTCAGAAGTTGTCTTCAAGGGCCAGCTTGGATTATTCACAGCAAAAATCAGCGCTGACAAATTGCTTCATCTCTGATCATATTGGCTGTCATTAATAAAACAGGCTGCTTCTTCCCAGACTGCAAAAATTCTGGTGCTTGTTTTTTTTTTTTTTTCCTGTTGGCATGTTTTTTATTTCCAGTTGTACAATTAAAAAGAAAAAAAAAAATTTCTTACTTACTTCCCTGCTGTTTCCCTACATATTTCAGAGTTAAACAGGTATTATCACAGTCAGTTAGACTGCTCTAGTAACTGGGCCAGCCAGGATTTTCCAAAAATATTAATTACGGCAGTTTCAAGCCACCATTCAAAGGAACTTTCTGCCTTCAGACTGGGGCAAAGCCTTTGATTTTCAAGACAAGAGCAAGACCAAGCAGCAGGGATGTTTCTGCATCACTGACTCCACTGCTGCCCCCACCCCGGGGAGGGGCTGGGAGCAGCCCCCAGCTCCCGGGATTTCTGCTGCTCACAGTGACCCCGAGGGAAGCTGGAAAGTCTCTTTCCCCAGCCCAGCACTCAAAGAAGAAGTCAGAGCTCTTCAGTTCTCGGTCTCAAGGTTGTTTATTGTATCTTATCTATGAAACATTTTCTCCTGTCCAGCCAAGGTCCGCTCAGCAGGACAGCCCAGGCACTCTGCCTGCCCCCAGGGTAGTGTTATGTCTTTATACTAAAAACTACATGTACAATATTTACAATTACTTCCCAATACCTATCACCTATGTTAGACAGCGAGCTTCTACTCTAAACCAATCTAAAAGTGCCAACATCACAGCAGAAGATGGAGGCCAAGAAGAAGAAGGAGAGTGTGGGAACCCAGAACATCCCTCTGGCTGTCCAGGACAGCCAAGACCCCTGCCAGGGGGCTCAGACCCTGGCACAGAGCCCAAGGTGCCTGTGGGTTTGATTATGACCCGTGGAGCAAATTACCAACCTTACATGAAGATCAGCAAGCCACAACAGTTTAGGTACAATAACAGTGAAGTTATCATGGGGGGGAAAAGTAGATTTTGGGGTTTTTAGAATGGGGGTTCAGGGGGCAAGATGGAGGAACTGGGTGTGTCCAGCCTTTCCCCTTCTTCTTCTTGGCCTCCATCTTCTGCTGTGATGGTGGCACTTTTAGATTGGCTTAGAGTAGAAGCTCACTGTCTAACACAGGTGATAGGTATTGGGAAGTAATTGTAAATATTGTACAGGTAGTTTTTAGTATAAAGACATAACACTGCCCTGGGGGCAGGCAGAGTGCCTGGACTGTCCTGYTGGATGGACCTTGGCTGGAGAGAAGAAATTTTTTACATATAAGATACAATAAACAACCTTGAGACCGAGAAATTAAAAGCCCAGACTCCTCCTTCAAGGGCCAGGCTGAGAAAAGAGACTTTCCAACTCTTCTCKGGGTCATTCTGACAAGATAAAGAGAAAGGCTGGACACKCCCAGATTTCTCCATCTTGCCCCCTGAACCCYCATTCTAAAAATCCCAAAAATGTACTTTTCCACTCTGTGATAAATTCACTRTCATTCTAYGTAAACTGTGGTGGCTTGCAGATCTTCATCTAAGGTTGCTAACTTGCTCCATGGGTCATAATCAAACCCCCAGGGGTCTYGGGCTCTGTGCCARGGTCTCTRAGCCCCTGGCAGGGGTCTTGGCAGCCCAGGACAGCCAGAGGGGTGTCCTGGGTTCCGACACCCAGCCATCCGCTGGGATGGCAGGAACTTCTCCAGGGTCACTCCAGCACCAGGGAATCTCTGGATGGAGAGTGTGCCAGCCTTGGCAGCACAGCCTTGCCCAGGGGGATGACACAAAGCCGGCATCCCTGACTCCCTGCCACGGGCACATCCCTGCCAGAGGGACCCAGAATGGGCTGCTGGAGGTGCCCTTGACGTGGGGCATCACTCAACAGAGGATTTGTCCTGCATTGTTCCCATCTGGATGGGGAATGACCTGCTGAGAGTTTTAGAGGAGCTGCTTTGTTAAGGGGGGGGATGTGGTTCAGAGCAGAGCTCTTGGCACTGGGAGGAAAAAACACAGCCAAGGGATTAGAAAGAAATCTGCCACAGTGAAAGGAAAATGGGCAGGGTGAGGCACAAGGTCACCTTGATGGCCACGAATCAGGGACAGAGATCAAATAGGCTCACATGTAGCAAGCAGAAGACAAGTCAGGTCACTGCCTCTGTCCAAGAGATGGACAGAAAATTGGCATTTCCACAAATCACAAACTCTGAGGACCCTGCAGCTGCTCAGGGGAATTGTTGCTGCAATCCATTTCATTGCTAACAGCAGCAGAGAAGATAAGAAAGGAATTTTCACAGAAAAGCTGTAAGAGTTGCCAGGTTCCCTGGCCCCGGCAGAGACAGACCAGGTTACCTGCCCTAAGACTAAATGGGGAGGCCCTGGCACTGCCTGGCCAGAGAATCTGTGGATGTCCCATCCCTGGAAGTGCCCAAGGACAGGTGGGACAGGGCTTGGAGCAACCTGGGATAGTAAAAGCCGTCCCTGCCCAGGGCAGGGTTGGAACAAGAAGATCTTYAAGGTCCTTTCCAACCCAAACCATTCTGTGATTCTATAAACTGTGTTTCCCAATTCAAGTTCCATGAAAACTTGCAAGTTTTCATTCTGTGATTCTATAAACTATGTTTTCCAATTCCAGTTCCATGAAAACTTGCAGGTTTCTCCATGTAGCCCTCTTTCATTCCATCGTCAGTCTCACATTCTGAACCAGGCTCCATTCTGCACTTTGTGCCTTGCATATGAACTAAAAGAAAAAACACTTACACCTCATTCACACATGAACATGGCAAAACATCCTCCAATGCCATTAAAAATGGTCCTTAGGTRCTCCTACAAGAAAAGCCATGCACTTTGGTAATAGTCTCCCATACTTATCCTGTGACTAGAGAGGTTCCTTAGAAGTCCCATGCAGAAAGCAGATTTAGATCCAGCTGTGCTGCCTGACACACTGCAGTCAGACAAAAACATCTATTAAAGACTTACATGGYATGACTGCAAAAGCTATTGCTAGAATTCAGGTAATTTGCAATTTAGGTTCTCTGCAATTCACAATATTAAAGTAGAAGCTTTGCTACCAATGTTCCCACACCTGCAGATCCATCCCCAAAGTCCAATTCCAGGACAGAAGAGCACAAAGCTTTTGATCCACAGAAGGAATACAAAGCAAAGCTCAGAATAAAAGCCCTGTGAGAAAGAGAGGATCTCCTCTAATCTATCCTGAGAGGTTCCTTCAGCTTGCTTTGGGTGTTAGTGCTCTCCAGTAGCTTGCAAAATATGCTGAAGGAAAGAAGTGATAACTAGCCAAGTCTGACTGGCAAATTAAAATTGGCATCAAGCTGGCCTGCCTWAGGCATTTGGCTGCCCTGCTTAAACTGCAGCACATGTGTGCTGGCACATGCACCCTCAAATGTGCCAAGCCAACAATATGTTTGCTCTCTTCCAGGGGTGTGTATCTGTCAGCTCTGACTGCAGCAGTGATAAGTGTGAAGCAGCCATGAAGCCACATGGCTCATTTCCCCCCCATGTCATCTGCCTGCCCAGCCATCCTTCCTCCTCCTTCCTCCCCATCAACTTAATGCTTCTAATTTCAGGCAGTTTATCCTCTGACCTCATATTTTTTAAGTACTCTTTTGGAATTCCAAGAAACAGATTTCCATGTCGTTCAGATTTCCTCCTGGAACTCTACAGTAAAAAGTTCAAATAAAAGTCATTATTCAGAGCATTTCCATTAATGTTAAAATTATGTGCTTTACAGTCAACATGCAGACTATTCAGTATTTTAATACAAGAGGAATTTAATGCTGGCTATTGCAAAGAAAAGCCTTTTTCCTCCAAGGGAAAAAGAGAAAGAAAAATCCCCAAGAGAAAAAAGAACCCCATTTCTTGAAACATTAAGGCTAGAGAATGAAAATCACTACAATTCAAATGGAGAACACACTTGTGATTCTTGTAAGGGTTATTTTTCTTCCTCTGAACCCTCTCACCTAAACTTGGACTTCAGCCTTTTAAAATGTGTTTTCATATTTAWCTAGGCATTGCACCCTGATACTCACCTGGCCAAACCAACCTCACCCTACTGCCTGGTGAGGCAAACATTCCATGGGAAAATGTSCTGATGTCTGTGAAAACCATTCCCACAAACCACTGGTCTTCCTTCATGTCCTGAGTGTCACTAGGAAAAGGTCTAATACCCTCAAAATCCTCAAGAAATCACTTATGGCCTCAGATCTATTAATTCTTGCTTCATCAGCKGTTACACACTTGCATTTTGGGAAAAGGCTGTTGAATCATGGTACCTGTTGGACATCCAGGCTGATTTTGTTGGTCACAGTGGATACATGGAGATGCAATATCATCCCCAGATACTAGCAGTGGGTGCTGTCAGCTTCCCAACACTCTGCCCAGGGATTCTGAAGCTGTGCAGACCCCAAGTCTCCTTCTAAGATCTCTTCCAGCCCCTGATTCACTCCAGAAGAGCCCAWGAACTCTTGTCAAGCTGATTTAGCAGGATTTATCCCATTTCCAGGGTCAGTCCTGGTCAGAGCTGGCTTGGGCATTACTGAACTGTGCTCCATCATTCCCAGAAAAGGTGCACCCAAAATCCCTACAAATCCACCCACACCAGTRTGCACATAGCCAGGATCCCCAAAGGGATCGCTCCCTTTTACCTTTAGGAGATTCCTGTTGTGCAGTGATCCAAAATGAACCTCCACAGCCCWGCTCACTCCTCCCAAGTTTACACCATCATAAACTGATCACATTTCAGGTTTCTCTGGTTCTACTGCTGCAGCTTTCCACTTTTGCTGGCACCAGTCAGTAGCTGTGGCCCCACAACCCACCAAGATTCCAAACTGCCAGCCAAGAAACACCAGGTGAGGCTGGTGACAAAGCAGCTCAGACCTTCCTGTCAGGCATCTGGACACTCAGACTCAATGTTAAAGATATTAAATACACACCTCCAAGCTTYCTGGCAGAGCCAGAGTCTGTGTTTCCCAGGTTTGATGCCTGCCCAGTGCCACCCTTCTCAGCAGCTCCKTGTCTCAGCCCAGGGATCTCTGAGGTCTCCAAGGTCAGACAGAAGGACACCAGATTGKGCAAGTTCCTTTTACTTTCTTCTTTTTCCTTTTGCTTCTTACTTTCATCTCTCACAAAAGAGCTCTCTAACATCATTCTGTCTCCTGTTACAGCACTCACAGTGTCAGCTACACCACTGGTTAAGGTCATATTTCATGCACTCTAGACTGAGGTGATAATGCAAGAACATTCAGTGTCTACAAAGTAATACTTTTCTCTTTAAGAGGAAAGCCAGTTCAGCTGTAACTAATATTCAAGTCATGTAGGCAGACAATTTTCATTTCTTCTCTGACTAAACTTGTGCTTCTCCCTCCAAATTCCATGTTAGTGCATAAATAAGACTTTATTCCTCTTGGTATGAATTGATGAGGTGAGACAGCACCAGCCCAAGACCTGCTCTGTGTGACACTTGCCCAATTTACCTCTAAGTAGACTTAAAGGAAGCAGCCATGGAGAGTGGGGATAAACTGTGACCCCAAACCCTGTCATTTATAATATTTCACAACTGATTTCCTTTGCTGTTGCTTGCCATTTATCTTCCTAACTAGACTAATGTTTATAGTCTGTCTTCCACCTCTTTTTTTATAAGAGAACTAGAGATTGGTTTTCTGAATTAAAATTAGAGGACAAAGTTAAAAAGGGATTATTTATGATTTGAACTAATTTATAGGTACCCACTGTATTTTTTTWATTTATTTAGAAACCCAATACCCAAAAACTGAAGAAGCAGATGTTCCCTTAGAGGGGGAATGTATGTTTTTCATCTTCATGAGGAGACTCTGTGCCTTGCAGAGAATGTGGTACATGGCTCAGGGAATTTAAGGTTCTGTTGCCAAGTGAGAGGCTGAAGGAAGGAATTCCTTTTCCCCATCCTCTTCAGCCAGTGGGGCATCTCAGGATTGACATACTCAGTGTTTAGCCCACTCTGTTACAAGYTCTTCCATAGCAGAGTTAGAGGCAAAACATGCAAACACATTTTCCAAGCCATCCCTACAAAAAAAACTGAGACAGACAAGAGCAAATGGTAGTTTGGAAATCAATATTTTATTCAAATTAAAAACAAAAAAAACCAAAAAGCACAACAACAAAAAAAAACCACAAAAACCTTTAATGGAAATGCCACTGCTGTTCTTGCTGAAGTTAACTGCTGCTTCAAATTTCATCACTAGCATGATCTAGATAATGTAATAACTGTTGGATGATGACTCCTATAAGATTGCCAATTCATTACAAATTTAGGAATATTGGACAGGAAACTGATATTCCTTTGCAACCTGAAATTATATTGTACTGTCAAGTCCTGCAGCATGAAGGTTGGAGTAAGTTACTCTTTTACAAGGAAGCATGATATCAAAGCACACAATTAAAACTAAATGTCCTTTTTTAGTGTGTTGCCTGAATCTGTTGGCATTCTATACATGGCAAGAAAACCCGTGAGCTTCTGCCAGTGTCATCAAATTAAGATCAATTTCCAACATCACTTCTAAGTGCTATTTTAGAAGATGCTTGATCCCACTGAAACCACACTGATGGAAAGAGTAGGCAAAGTGACAGATGTAAAACTTATTGTTCTCCCTTCTTCCTCCTCTTTTGAGCTGCAATTTACCACTCAGCTAATAAATAGATGTGAGTTAAAATTAAAAACTGATGTTCATGTGCTTATCGATCCCACCCCCATCCTGGAACAGCTGCAGAATTTCCTCCTCCTCCTCCTCTCTGCCATGTTCTTGCTGGGGTTTTTAGAGCTGCACAGTTTTTGTACCTACTGTGGGTATGATAAGGGAAATAATTAACAATTGAGGTCATGGCAATATCTGAAAAATGCAACCAGAAGGGYCCCCCCAAGGTGAGGGGCTGGCTCAGACACCCACCAGGGCTGGAACCACCAGAGCAGAGAACAGGAGCTCCTCTCCACAAATATGGTGTGTTCTTCCCTTACCAACAGCAGTTCTGATTTAGTGCCATCAGGATTATGGTTGTATAATCCTCCCTTGTGTTTATGAGGCTCCAAGATGCTAAATACCATTTCAATGGAATGGTTTCAAGGGAATTCAGGAGAACAACCCAGGAAAGAACCCCAGTTTTACCATTTAACCACCTGAAGCAGACACAGTTCCAGCCAAAAAACCTCCACTTACACCTAACATTTCACACATTGCCTGTCCTTCTCCAACAGCCTCCTGCTGAACACACCTGCCCAGAGGGACAGGGACATGCTTCAGGTTCTCCCTCAAGAAAAGGACACTCTCTTTGGKCTGTGGGACATGCCCAAACCATGGGGTGTCACTTGTTTGGAAGGCTGCCTTGCTGATGAGTGYGTTACACACACACCTCAGATGCTGGTGAAGCTCCTTTTCCAGAAGAACATCTTTAACCCCAGAGTCACCCCATGTCAGCCTGCATCTCTGCTGAGCTGGCTGCTTGGGCACCTCCCAGTGAGGGTGGTCTGAGCTCCAAAGCAGAGATTCAGCTCTCCAGGCTGCAGAGCAGAGCTGCATGACCCACCARGACAGGTCATCCCCTGAACCCACCAGTTAAAGGACACACAAACACCCTCCATGGTCCTTCTGAAGGTGGGCACGGCACAGCAGGGGCTGCAGGATTCCAAAGCCACCCTAAGCCAAAAGGAAAGAGCCTGGTGTACCTCAAAGAAACAAAATTTCAGTGTTCTTTGCTTTCAAAGCCTGATCATAAATTCTGCATTTATGCAGACATCAAGTCCCCAGCTCTTCACCTTCCCAACTAAGAGTCAGRCCCTAACAGCTCTCTGAATTTCACRTGCCTGACYGCTTGACACCTGTTTCCAAAGGAAAGCCAGAATATTCTCGCTGCTGTCTGGTCAGCAGGCTGATTCTCAAAGATAAAAGGCTGCTGGCTCAAAGTACACACCACTCAGAGGGTGCACATYAGCACCCTGGCAATCAGTGCTGCACTTCACTCACGTTGCACAAGGCTCTTCCAGGGCATGTTCTTCAATCATAGGTGCCTCAGGCAATCAAAAAGAGATTTCCCAAATGGCTCTCCTGAAGTCACACACCTAAATAAGATGTATTAAAGCTGAGCTTGTCCCCTGCACCAGCAACACCACTCTGACCCTTTTAAAAAAGGAACTAAATGCATCCAAGGCAATCTCTGCTGGAGACTCCTCATCCCTGAGCCCCTGGAGCAGCACCCAGGGCTGTGAGACCACATTGTTCAAGTGCTCTCCTTCCTGAGCCCAGAGCTGATTCCTGATGACAACCAYGAGCATTCCACACAGGAGTGAACATCATAAAAATGTCTGTGTGATTGAATGCTTCTTGTGAAGCCTCATGGCAGGGGAATACCAGGACCCAACATCATCTGCCACRTGTCAGGGTAGTTAAATGAGTGACCAGATGACAGGATTCCCTGTGGTGAATGGAGTTTGTGCCAGATGTGAGTCCAGAGGCTCACTGGTACAGCTGCTGACTGTGAATAAAGATTTGGCACTGGTCTGTGGGTACATCACCCAAGATCTCTTCCCCCAGCTCAGCCTGTGGGACTGGAGATCTTTATTGGAAGCCAGGCTGCCTCTCATGGCTGCTCATTGACAGCGGCTGATATTCTTCAGCACAGCTCTCCTCTCCARGCTCATTAAAAACAACAGAGAACAGCCACAGACCTACAGAAAAGGCTCCCCAGATATTTGAGGACAGACTTGCTCAGCTAAAGATGCATTTCAATGTACACTGACATTCCCAAGGAATGCCCATCCATGTCTGCCACCAAGCCAGGCAGCAGGAAGCATAAATCACAATTTTCAAAGCCACTAGGTCACCTCTTACACCTCACATTCCCAATGRCTACTTACAGGGCCAGACTTCTGCCCAGCAAAAGCAACTCATTAAACACATTTTCAGACAAACACTGCAGAGAAAGGAATGTAATGTTCTTYCTACAGACAAGGTCCTTATCCTTCCTAAAAAAATATAASCTAGCTGCTAGAAAATAGAAAAATACTACAGGCAGATGAATAACTGCTTCCTTTTCAGCTTTTTCCTGATCACAAAAYGGTTTGGGTGGGAAGGGACCTTAAAGRTCATCTTGTTCCACCCCTTGCCATGGGCAGGGACACCTCCCCCTATCCCAGGTTGCTCAGAGCCKCATCCAGCCTCTCCCTRAGCACTTGCAGGGATCCAGGGGCAGCCACAGGTGCTCTGCACAACCTGTTGAAGAGCCTCACCACACTCMTAAAGCACCCTAATCACTGCCCATAAACAGGAAAGAAGTTACTTTTGCTTGAAGCATAAAATGAGAATTCATGGAAAGCCTCAGGAAATAACTCAGGGAGATGAAAGCTTTTTTCTGAGATTTCTGTGACCACGTTTCCAGCGCTGCTCAAATCCAMACAATTGGTAACAGAAAGCAAGAAAAAAACACCTTCCCACCCTCCCAACACTGCTGTATGTGGGATAAGCTATTGAAGGCTCTAATTGAGCCTCTTTTCAATCACCTCATCCACAGATTTATTTTTTTAGCAGATTAAGCCAAAAAAAAAAAATCTTTCAATGGCAGCATTGCAAGATAAAACCATTGRGACCCTCCAACAGCTAACAGTTATCCAAGAGCTTCCCTCCTGCTCAGGTTATTTTTTGCCTGATTTTTTAACAATCTTTTGCAGTGAGATGGTTTGGGGTGGTGTAGTTGCTCTCCTCTGCCTTTTGGGGAAGAGCTGACAGCAAGGAACAGCAGGGAGGCTTTTCTTCACTGGAGCTGAGGGTGATTAACTCCCCAGTTGTGTCAGGGGAATGACAGCAGCACTGAAGACAGTGCTCAGTGTCACAGGCACAGGACACAGCTCTGCACCGGGGAAACATCTCCCAGCTCCAGGGGTTTGCTCTGTCAGGCACAAACAAATGCACTGGGAATAAAGAACCCCTGTGCTGGTAGCAGGGAGGATCTTTATCTTCACTGAGCCTCTTCGAATCCAAAAGGCAATCAGTCTAATTCAAATTATGAAAGGTAATTACTGAGCAAATACAACCCAGCAGAAAGCTGGGGCAAGAATGCCTCATATAGTTATAGCAGCACCACCCAAGCCTCACTCTTCTCCATAAGATTTCCCCCCAAATTATAAATTTAAAGTAAATTTTAGTGCGGCTGCATCTCATGGCACACTTCAGCCAACCCGGGCAGCAAAGTCACAGTGGCTAAAAAAAAAAAAAAAAAGGCAACAAAACCCCAAACCAACACTGCATAAACTCCAGCCAGGTGACAGGAATACAGGCAGCAGCAGAGGARGGGATTCTCACGAAGAGAGATCCCTGTGCCTGATCCCTGCAGGCAGCAGAGATGAGGATTTCCTCTGCTCTCCCCACCTGGCATGACCTGAAAGCCAAAATGTGAGCTGCTCCTCGCAAACCCCTGCACCACAGCCCAGGCTGCTGCTGCTGCTTTTCATCTCTGCTCTGCACCTCCACAGCTGAGTGTAACACCTGCACAGCAAACGGTCCCAGCTTAGCCCGTGTCACCCTCAGTTTTGCTTCTAAAAAAGGAAAATCCCATTTGTTAACGGAGTAGCAGGTGTTTTGTAACAAACAGCCTCCAAAAATAGGYGCTGGGTTACAGGTACCTCTGCTGATTCCCAAAGAATGAGCTGAGCTGGAGAATGTGGGATCTCTCAGCCGAACCTAAGGAGTCATTCTGAATAACAACACATTTAACTTAAAAAATTTCTAGCCTGAACTTTTCCACTGCAGAGAAAGAAAAAAAAAAAGGCAAGCAGAAAACCCCACAAGTGCAAAATTTCAGCTTATTTATTTACAAGGGTACAAGTGATCCTTACATGTTTGGCACTATTTACATTTTTTCGCCTCGATTGTGATCCCTCTCAGGGMGCTACTTACAAAGTTTACATCAGCACCCAACCAAAACCACAGCGGTTTTTACCATGAGCTCCAGCAGGCAACTTTCCACAACTTAACTAAACCCTCTTTTTTTACAAAGGAAAGCGCTGGGTAGGTATGAGAAATTATCCCGGATTTATCATTAAGACTCCAAAGGGCAAACCCCCACCTTGCTTTGTGCTCTGCAGGTGCGTGCACACCTGTGGGGATGCGCTGAACAGGAGATGCTGAGACCCCCGCAGGGGACCTCCGCAGCGCTCCCTCCCCGGCTGCCCGCAGTGTCGCGACAGTGTCCCGGTGTGACAGTGGCAGCGGCCCCGCCGGCGCTCAGCGCTCCCGCCGCGCCCGCGACGCGCCCGTTAAGAAGCGGCGCCGCGCGCCCGGCCCGGCCCGCGCCGGCCAATCAGCGCCGCGCGCGCGCGGGCCCCACCCAATCCCCGCGCTCCCCGCCATCCCGAGAGCGCGCGGCGCCCCCTGGCGGCCCTCAGAGCCCTCACGGCCGGCGGCGCTCCGCGCGTCCTCCTCCTCCTGCTGCTGCTCTTGTTTTTCCTCCTTTTCTTCCTCCTTTTCCTCCTCTTCTTCCTCCTCCTCCTTCCCTCCGCACTTCCCCGAGTGTCCGGCACTACGCGCACCAGTCTGGGGTGGCTTCAGGCATCCCCACAGGGGAGAGTCACGAACTCCAGGTGTGCTGRAGGCAGCCTGGCAGTGGGGAGTTATTGCGGCAGATCGGATGAATAAATTAAATGGGGAACTTTTTTTTTTTTTTCCTTACGGTGAGAATGGTGAGGCACTGGAACAGGCTGGCCAGGGAGGTTTTGGATGGTTCAAAAGGTTCTTACAATAAAGGTAACTCTAGTAGTTGTTTTATTTATACCCTGCCATTTGTGCTGTCTGATGGCACCACACTTTAGTTTTGAGGTACCCCTTTCCCCGTCAGCCTTTCTAACCCATGGCAATCCCTCAATTTAAAGGTGCCTCAGCCTGGCAGTGTTCAAAGTCAGGTCGGAGCCTTGAGCAGCCTGGAATGGTGAAAGGTGTCCCATGGCAAAGGGTTTGGAGCAAGATGATCTTTAAAATCCTTTGCTAACTCCTTAATGTCCTGTGATCCTTTAAACCAGGCATAGAATCTCTGCTCTGCTCCCCCCTGCCTTTCCTCTCTGTCTCATCAGTCTTGCTGCCATTCCTGTTCAAATTTACAGCATTTTTCCCAGAGATACACAGAAAACAGCCCTTTCTATCATTTCTCTGAATGGTTAATTAAAACAAGACTTTGGGATGTGTGCTGTTGTGCTCCAGCATCTGTCTTTTGATGGAGCACAATCACTATATTTGGCAATACACACTCAGATGCTCTGACTCACGTATCTGTGAAGAAATATAGGTTCAATTAGCTCTGGGAATGCACTTAACTCCCTCAAATTTTTCTCAAATCAATAAAAAAGKTAAAGTATTATATTGGAAAGTCCAGGAAGCTTGACAAGCCCTCCCACTTCCAGGGACTACCTTGCAGCAGCCTCATCTCTTCGCCAACATCTGTCTTCAGGGCCAGTGTTAATAGAGGCAGGGAAATAAATTTGATGAGAAATCACATTTTCCCTTGGAGCTGGAGAGGCAGGAGGGGCTGAGCTTCTTCATCTCAGGATGAGGAGGCTCCACAGGAACCAGGGTGTGTATCCTGGGAATATTTTAGGGATTCTGGCCAAATATGTAGGGATGGGATCAGGACAGCTGAAGCAGAATTGGAGCTGAATTTGGCAAGGGATGTGAAAAATAATAAGGGCTTCTACAAGTGTGTCGGCCAGAAAAGGAGGAGGAAAGAAAATTTGCCCTTCTGGGAAACAAAACAGGAAATCTGAGGTACTGAACACAATTTTTGCCTCTTTCATCATGCCACTATTCCCAGGACCTCCACCAGCATCTGGYGTTTTTTAAAATTAACGCGAATTGTCCCAGTTTTTGGTGTGAGTGGCCCAAGCCGGCAACAAACATGGTAAGAGTTCATTGCATGAGCAGCTTCAGGAGCTGCCCTGTGAGGACCCAAAATGAAGATGATGATGAAGTTTAGCCCCTGAAGAAGCTGTGTTTCATGTGACACCATTTTCCAGTGAAGAGCAACTGTGGGTGTATTGCATTAGTATTCCTGTTCTGACAGGAGTGCCACTGGTCTGTCAGCTTATGGATCCAAGGCACAATGCTAGCATAAATTATTAACAGAGTATTGCTGATCAAAGGGCTCCCAATCTCATGGGAAGGGACACAGAAAACTGAGAGGAAATCTGTTTCAGGTCCCTTTGACTCCGAGGGGAATCACGTCGGTCTCACTCTTCACCATGAAAATAAATGTGTCAAATCCAAGCAGAAAATCTCCTGGTGATAATTCAGGCTGTGTGCCCCGAGAAGCAGGTTAGCAGAGAAAGCTCTCTGCACTAAATGCTGCAGGAGAACATACAAAATTCTTATTTTCTGATCTGTTTGGAGGAGGAGGTCACCATTTAACAGAGGCACCCTGGAGGGCACGCTGAGCTGTGTCTGGGAGGTGGCACTCTGGAAACACAGCACCCAGCCTGGTGCCTCTTTAGGGGAGCAATGCTGAGGTGTGACAGTGCCCTCCAAGCAGTGACTCTGCTCTGAGGACAACTTTGCGTGCAGACRCAGTAAAAGGTGCATTATCTGCCCTCAGACAGGTGAGCACAGAGCTCCCCTCTCCCAGGGAAAGCCTCTGACCTGCAGAGATGCAGCTGTTCTCTCTCTCCCTCTAAATCTTGTTCCCTGCCTCCCAGCTTTGCATCTCATACACTGCAGAAAATGTTCTATAGCCAGCCAGAGCAATCCAGACATGAACTTTGGGCTGAAATGCTCTGTGCCTCTCCTTCTTCTCTGTGTGGACCTGCTGAACTTAATTGTCCTTCAATTCACAAACACAGATGCCTCCAAATCAAGGGTCCAACCCTCTGAAATGGACAAATCCCAAGTTCTGGGAATGCAGCAGCAACCTGAGCTTTCCAAAAGGTTCTTACAATAAAGGTAACTCCAGTAGTTGTTTYATTTATACCCTGCCATTTATGCTGTCTGATGGCACCACATTTTAGTTTTGAGGTACCCCTTTCCCTGTCAGCCTTTCTAACCCATGGCAATGCCTCAATTTAAAGGTGCCCCRAAGTTCTGCTTTTACCTAAGTGCACAGCTAAGTAGTAGCACTTCTAAGTACAGAAAATATTCTAAGCAATCTATTTTCAAGAGCCATTATATTCTGAAAATTGACTATTAAAATACCACCTTCTTATTCATCAAGTCTGCACTCAGTGTGTGTTCAATCTTGTCTGCTGGCATATGACTGCAATTTTACTGCCTTTTACTCCCACTTACCTGAAAAATTCAGCAGAGAGAACAGAAGAGAAGAGAATCTGAGCTGGGTGTTGGAACTGAAAGGCTCTCAGGCTTCCAAGGAGCTTCACCTGTTTAAGGGGACTGAAGATGGCTCTTCTGTGCCAGACTGAGCAATCCATAACTGAAGTGTGTGYTAAAGTCCTGGAATTATTTGGGTTGGAAGGACCTTAAAGATCATCTTGTTCCAAACCCCTGCCAYGGCAGGGAAYGTTCCACTAGGTCAGGTTGCTCAGAGCCCCAAAGAGCTTTCAATTCCAGGGATGAGGAGTCCACAACCTCTTGGGCAACCTGTGCTGGACCTCACCACCCTCACAGGGAAGAATTTCTGCCCAATATCCCACCCATCCCTGCCCTCTGTCAGTTTGAATCCATTCCCCCTTGTCCTGTCACTACATGTGAAAAATCCCTCTCCAGCTCTCTTGGAGCCTTCTGGAAGGGGCTCTAAAGTCTTTTCTTCAGGCTGAAGAGCCCCAACTTTCTCAGCCTTTCTTCACAGGAGAGGTGCCCCTCTGGTGYTGTATTTGTRCAAGGAGAGAGCTGATTTTGTGCTCAGTCTTTGTCACTGACAGCGACACACAACTGCACAGTCTTGCTTTGTTTTTGATCCCACCAAAAAGTTTATTTATACCCTGCCATTTATGCTGTCTGATGACAACATATTTTAGTTTTGAGGAACCCCTTTTCCTGTCAGTGCCTGCAAAGTTTGATCAAAAGCACAGAATTGCTCCAGAAGAGGCAAAACCACAGAATCCTTTAGTTGGAAAAGCCCTCCCAGCCTATCAAATCCCAGCTGTGCCTGATGCCCATCTTGTCCCCAGCCCAGAGCACTGAGTGCCACCTCCAGGCCTTCCTTGGACACCTCCAGGGATGGGGACTCCAAACCTCCCTGGGCAGCCCCTTCCAGGGTCTGACCATCCTTTCCRTGGAGAAATCCTCCTGATGTGAAACCTGAGCCTCCCCTGGCCCAGCCTGAGGCCATTTCCTCTCACCCTGTCACTTGTCACCTGGGAGCAGAACCTGACCCTCACCTGGCTCCAAACTCCTTTCAGGAGGTACCACAGAATGCAGGGGAAGATCTCTTCTCTGGCTGCTGTATTGTTCAGTCAAAATTTGATTC
Organism: Cardinalis cardinalis; assembly: GCA_014549065.1. Lineage (NCBI taxonomy): Eukaryota > Metazoa > Chordata > Aves > Passeriformes > Cardinalidae > Cardinalis > Cardinalis cardinalis. The sequence goes on along the minus strand of JACDOX010000207.1, from coordinate 684,855 downwards.
ACATCAAATCCAAAAAGATCAAAATGAAAATACGGTTGTGCCTTGAACAGCATTCCACATTCCRTCAGAGCAGAACTGCTCTGCTTGGTAGAATACATTTGAATTTTGACTGTGACTGCAAAAACTGAAGTTTCCCAGCATTTGAAATTGGTACGGTGAAGTGAAACCTCTGCCTCTTGCTGGTTTTACACTATGAATTTTTAAATAGACGGAACAATTTCACACAAACTTTCTGCAGAAACAAAAAAAAAAGTCCATGTTGAAGGTGAAATTAAGGATGTTGATTTCAAATGGAAAGCTTTTGTTTCAGAAAGATGTGTGCTTTTGAATCCTAAAAATCAGGAGAGGATCTGGATCACAGCCTTAATCACAGAGAATATGCTGTGATTATAGGCATGGTAGCAACAGATTTAACAAGCATAGCCTCAGATGCTGGATGATGGATGACTGGTCATCTCAGACTTATCAGCTAATTTGCCCAAGAAAAAATCTAAAGAGACAGTTTCCACAGCTGAATTCCCATTAGTATGCCTTCTTACTTTTTAATTAAGAAGCTAATGGCTGTGGGTAGTTAATCAACAAAATACCTTTAAAGATCTGGGCCTGAGGGTCTTTGTTACAACCTAACCTTTGTTCCCRTGCAAGAGGAATGAGTCAATGGCTCCAACAAAATCTTGTCGCTGTCGTTGTCACAGAGATATCAAATATCATTTGAAAAATTGAGTCTTTTCTCAGGAGAGTTACAAGACATGACTTACTGTACAGTGTGAGTCATCTTCCATCCTAAAAAAATACAGCCCAACAACCAATCACCCAAATATATGTGTCAATTCTTCTGTCTGCCCAAAGAGTTTTGATGGATTTAATTCAGAGCYGTGTCCTTAACTTGGACAGACTTGTAAAGAAAGCCATTCTCAGTTTAAGCCAAACTCCCTAAACTTTTGAAAGCCTGAAGAATGTTCTGGGCTTTGAGTCCTTGACTGGCTCAGCTCTGCAGAGGATGTGAAGATGTGGAGCAACCTGGCGCTTACCTGTGGCAGTTCCCCTCTTAATTAGAAGGTAAAAAGACATCATAATTACCAGTTAACAATTTTCAATCTCTGTACAGGCAAAGGAATTAATGTGATTTAGAAGATCCTCAATTATAACTTGTGATGTGGAGAGATAAAGACGTTTTAAGTAGATTTGWTCCCTTACTTTACTTCAGTGAGTTTGGGAAGGTTAAGGGCAAATTCTCAGGGAGTCTCTTCCCTAAATCCCTGGATTTAGAAGGCTCCCAGCTTCAAAASGGCTGAGGTAACATCCCTGTCAGTATCAGCTTCTGGGAAGATCTCAGGGATCCCATCCTTTTCTTCTACCCCAGCTGCAGAGAACTGGGTTGGCCAAAAAGGAGACTCCATCCACCAAACACCACCCAGCAGTGCTGCTGGGACTGGGGGAGCTGTTGGTTTATTATTTTTCTTGGTCTCTGTAACAGCAAAAAGCTGAGGTTCAGAAGAGCTTCTCTCCTATTTATCTTTCATCTTTAAGACAGAGCATAGCCCCCAGAACAATCTCTGATCTTTGTGTTGTAGCAGTCCCAAATTTTGCCAGACATTTTACAGGGAAAAAAWATAACCAAGTTAAGACATCCAAACCCTTTCTTTCCACTTTATCCAGAAACCTTTTTATTGCTGTGTTGACAGTAATTACACATAACATATTCCAGTAAAAGGAAGCTAAAATCACCAGGTCGAGTGATGCACAGTGAGTGGCTGCCAATAGAGGAAGCAAGTATGAACTCACTTCATCTCTGCTCTTCCCTCATGCAAATGCATGTTGGGATTCCTCACTCTCTCAGAGGGCACAAAAATGCCTCTGCTGTGCAGGATGGGCAGGGACAGGGCATGGATCAGGACAGAGTAGTGTGCTGGAGAGGGAAAACCCTTATCAGTGTAAGRACTCACACATAAGAAGGTCAGTGAACAGCAGGAGTTGTCACTATTGCTAAATCCCTTCTTTAAAATATATTTATGGACTGATAAGTGAAGTTTGGCAGTTCTCAACTACAGCTGCTGGGGTCTTTTTCCCTTGCATGCCTGGGTTTTGAACAGAGCCAGTTAGAATTAATGTTACACACAACATTGGCTGGAGGTAGGAAGCATGAAATGGGCTTGATACTTCAAGAGGCCCTATCTAGGTTTATTTTCTACATTCAGTTTATTCACAAAGTGGAATCTCTTCCACTTAGCAAGGTAAAGCTATTTACTCAACATTCAGAAATCGAGCCAGTCAAGGGAGAGGTGAGCTCAGCACTTTTTAATTTCTGAGCTGTGAAGTGCAACAACAGACTGAGACACATTGGGCTGCCTYGTAGAAATACCCATTTAGCAATGGGCATAGTCAGAGACCCAAAACCAGGCACTTTAGCACAGCCTGTTCTGTCCCACTGAGTTAAATCTCTCCTTTTAGCCATGGTTGGTTTGCTGAGAGGAGTGTGAGGCATGGAAAGGAAAGGAGRCATAAAGTATGCTACCAAAAAAAAAATTATCCTGTTCAGCATCTAAAGACCTAAGATGATGAATAGGTGCAGCTAATTTGGCTGAATCTTTTTTAATTATGTTCTTTGTAATTTTTTATGTTAAAAATGATAGAATGGAGGTGGAAATAAAAGCAACTCCCTGCTGACTGATGGAAAAGGATGACCCCTCACTTTTAACAGAAAGAAATGCTTAGTTCCCTTTCCTTCATCTTTCTTCTGCAATGTCTGTGTTACCAATAATAACACCTCATTTAGCTATTTCCTATGGGCTTATGGTGACATTTCAGTTTAATGGTTGATGACTTTTCTGAGGCCCTTGCCCACCTTGTATCCTTACTGGAAAGTGCTCTCTCTGAGCCAGTCTCTTTATTTGAGGTATTATTAAGTGAAGGTTCCTGCAAAGGTCAGCACAACTCTAAAATAGGTTCACATTCACAAAAGGGAAGTGGTTCTCTGTCCTGGCTCACCATGGTGCCACTTTATTCAGTTTTCCATGGTGGTATTTCCAAAGCACCATCAGAAGGTGAGGTTGGAAGGTCTGGACTCTCAGGGGTCTTTCTGCAGATCTTGAAAGGGAAGTTTCCCCTGAGGTAATTTCAGGACATCATTGACCATCCTGATTTGTGCCTTGCCAGAGCATCTCCCWCTCCCTCCCCCTCCCTCTCCTTTAACTTTCTACTCAGGTGAGGRAAAGAAAAGATCCCAAGCCTATTTTTTGGTCATTGTGGCTACATCCTTAAGGACTGACACAGAAACCTTTCTCCTGAAAGATGAAAGTCKTCTATGGATGGCACTGGAGGAGGGTGAGAACAAGACCAAGCTGTGGGATCCCCCAGCTCCAACCTCCCAGGCTGCATCTCTGGCACTCTGCTGCTCCTACAGCTTCTTTCTACTGATGTTTCCTCTTTAAAATGCAAGTGAGGGCACGTGGAGCTTGTTTAACACTTGCTGCTGCACAGAAATTAAAAATAACTGTACCATTTTACCTGGGACTAGGAAAAAAGCACWGTGAGGTTTAATGCATTCTTGGGTAGTTGGTTTGTCCCTGTGCCCATCAAGTGCCCTGAAGCACAAAGAGCTCTGACATTTACCCCAGGATCTGGCCAGAACAAAAGTCCAGTCARTGCTCCCTCAAATGACCAGAAATAAAATAATTTTGACTCAGTTAGAAGCAGTTCAGGCCCTACAGTGTCCTTGGCAGTGAGATGGAGCACTGGCTATGAGCCTAATGGACAAGCTAGATCTGATCTCAGCTATAAAAAACAGGAGTAGTCCTGGATTTACATTTTTTTCCATGCCTTTTATTTGTATGAATAGTAAGTAGGTTCGTTTATATAAATTACTCAAAGGAGTTTCTGAAGGTCAGAGGGATTTAATCCCAGGTTCTCTTAAATATTTAGTTTATCATCTCTTTGTATTTAAAGTTTCAGAAGCTGAAACTTTAATGATGTTATGCAACTGTAAACAGATGAGTTCACCTGATATTGAGGAAGGCAAGGGTGTTAAATARCATAGCTCTTACCTAGGAAGGACCAAAAACCTGCTGGCTTATTTTACAGAGCACATTGCCATTTTGCTGAGCATGGATCTACCTTGTTGCATGTTTCAGAGCAATTCAATGGAATTCAAAACAATTCATAGAATCAAAGAATAATTTAGGTCAAAAAGGGATTTCTGGAGGTCATCAGTGGAACAGCAATGAAATACTGAATGGAAGGAGATAGTTCAAACACTTGATATAAATTTCTGGACACCATGTGAAGGGGGCTGTGAYCTAAATCTGGATTTTTTTTGTTTGTGTGTGTGCATTAATTTTGTCAATAACACATTTTTATGGTGCTGGGTGGCATTAGCTATGTGACTGTATATTTATACTAATTTCAGATGAGGAAAGAGGGCTTTTGTGTGAACTCAGTGTAGTTCCAACCTCTAGCAGGAGATTTCTGTAACCCTAACACACACTTACAGGGCTCCTGCTGCCATCTGGGCAGGAGCTRTTCCTTGGTTGAGAACTTTGGAGTTGCTGTGAAGCACGCCCAAATTTTTGGGAGGCAGAAAACCTTCAAATCCAGGGCCTGAGGGCAMGGGCTGCCCCATGCTGGACCTGTCTTAGCCTGGTGCAGGAGGAAAATCATAGTTCAAACACTTGATGGAAATTTCTGGACCCTGGAAAAAATATAAATTTATAAATTTCTGGACACTGTTCTGGAAAACGCTGCCAGTCCTGTTCTAGCCAGCATGGGTGACACAGGATCTTTAATGATATCTGAAGCTYTACTTCCTAATGGGATTTTCTGTTGTTTGTTTTGGAGAGCTCAGTTTGATGAGCACTGATCAGGGCAAAGACTGAGAGGGAGGTGAATGGCCACTGTATCCTCACTAATACCTCATTAAGCAGGATGGTTAATTATACTCTCAGTGCTGCAATCTATAAACAGTTTGCTTCTTATCTGCTTAGACCACATTTAAATCCAGGATGAAAAAGCAGTGGCAAGTGCTGTCACTAACCTGTGCAATATGTGCTGTTCAGTGGGAAAAGGCTCATGATCAGTGTAAAACTGGGGGACTGGGCTCTCAGGAGAGCTGTTAGCAGATCTGGGCTCAGTCTTCTTCAAAGTAGTGTCTTTCAAGAAAACAGCTTCAAATGAGTRAGCTTTAGTTTACTGTTGGAACCCTAGATACTGAGAATTTTACACTTTCTGTGTTGAAAAACACAGACCCTCAAGAAAACATTACATTTAACATAAAACCGTAGGAAAAAACTTCCAAAATTGAATGATAGATCTAAGATTATAAGTGTGTAGTTTCAATAAAAGTGTGTAATATCATGTAGCAAAAAACTTAGAGTTTAAAGTTTTAAAATACAATAATATATATAAAACTAAAATAAAAGTTTTAGGGTGGTAGCTAATCCTTCTTCTTCATAAGTTTAAGTAGTATTTTATAATTAGACAGAAAAATCCCCATTACAAACCAAAAGTAATTAGGTATTAAATTAAAAAAAAATTAAGTGTAATTTCTTATTTAAATAATTTTTCCTTAAAAAAACCTTAGAAAGGTAGATACGGGGCCACTTTATAACTTGTTAGTAAAATACTGTAAAACTCACGGCTTATAAAACTGTAATATAAATAAGAAATAATAAACATCTAAACCTGAACACAAAATACCATCTCAAACACTTTCAATCCCAATCCTAACCAAAAAAAAAAAAAAAAAAAAATCCACAGTTCCAAAAGCAGAGAGGCTGCTCTTGCTGCTGCTGAAATGTGTCCTTCCCTCTGTGTCCATGTTCTCCTTTCTCCCTCCTTCTAGATTGTGACCAAGACCATTGCCAGAATATGCTTTTTGCTGCTTTCTATTAATGTCAAGCAAAGAAATGTGCAAGTACGTAAACACCCCAAGAAAATTCCATTTCCATTTCCATATTAGAGGTTTATTCTCCCTGTTCCATTACACACTTTTCTAATTTAAAGGAGGACGTGACTGATGCCTGGAGAGCAAAGGAGCTGCTGTGTCCTTTTGAGGTTTTGTGTTATAAATTATTTTTGCCATAAAGTAAATTAAAATTGTACTGTTCCAGGACCTGAAGGGAGCTTACAAGAAAGATGGAGAGAGATTATTTACAAGGCCCTGGAGTGACAGGACAAGGGGGAATTGCTTCAAACTGACAGAGAGCTGGTTTAGATTGGATATTAGGGAAAAAAAATCTTCACTGTGAGGGTGGTGAGGCCCTGACACAGCTGGGGCTGCCCCTGGATCCCTGGCAGTGCCCAAGGTCAGGCTTGGAGCAGCCTGGGACAGTGGGAGGTGTCCCTGCCATGGCTGGGGTGGCACTGGGTGRGCWTTRAGGTCCYWTCCAACCCAAACCATTCTGGCATTCTGTGGTTCCATTGGGAATCACCATGCCCAGCACACTGAAATGCCACTTCTAACCCAGGGGCTGGGTTCATTAATTGGCTAATGAAATTGAAAGCATGATAATAGATTTATTACTTAAATTGCTGATTATGCCAATTGACCTTTTACTTAGGTCTTTAGGCCTTCATAAAATCTTCTTTTCCCTGACAGGAAAAAAAAAAAAAAGCAACAACCCTGTGCTATCAAATCTGTTCATTTGACAGCTGTGGCTGAGAAGCAGAAAACAGCAAATGGAGCAAACTGAGTTCAGTGAACTCTTCCCTATGGAGTCTCCAGCATGGCATCAACTCAGGCAGTGTGGGCTGAACCCTCAGCTCTCTGCACCTGCAGCAGGAAGAGCAGCCACAGCCTGGCACTTCCAAGGGAATTGTTGCAATTAGAGGCCGTTTAGCTGATRGTTTTAATTGCCTTGCTTGCTGACCCACGAGTGTGGCTGCGGGCAGTGTGCCCTGGAGGGCAAACCCACAGAGGATGAGAGGTGCCGTGCCCTGTCCCGCACTTGCCCACGGTGAGCTTGGATCATCCAGCAGCTACAAGAGGGCACAAAGGACACGGGTGCTGCTCGGCAAACCCTGCCCCGTGGCAAAATTAACGAGCACCAGCCAAGAAGTGATTGAAGTGTTGTAATGTGGGCAACCACAGCTTGTGGCTCTCCTTACAGTTTCCATTTCAAAGCGCCATCAGTGCCTTCATAATCTTCTGACATTAATTGTATCCACCTCTGCCCTACCAAAAGGGATTAGCAGCTGGAATCAAGTAAACCAAGGCTTTGTAACTTATTAGCTGTAAGCTGCTGAGTGGAGCAATACAGCAAAAGAAAGAAAAGCTCCATGGTTTTAGTGGATGGTCTGCCCAATATGCATTAGAAAGTCTTCATTAATTATTTCTGATTGGGTTCACTGAAATAATTGAATCACCTCTGCAATGCAGGGCAGAATTTGTCAGCAGCCTGGCCAGTGAGGGGAAAGGATATAGATTTCCTTCCTTGTTTCTTCTGCAGAKGCATGTGGCTGCTCCCAGAGCTTGACAGCCAGCTGAGGAGCCAAGGCACCTGCTCTGAGGCTTTTGGGCTCCTGATTAAACAAGTAAAGGTCTGAGAGCCAACAACAAATCGAGTGCAGAGGGGGAGAAAAGAAGTAGCTGCAAAGAAAGGAAACTTTCTGGAGGGAAATTAAACATTATTGGCAGTAGTGCTGCATAGTTCAGCAGCACTACATAGTTCAGTGGTTTTGTTGCAGCAGGAAAGGAGTTGCAGTGAAAAGGTTTCTGAACACTGGAGCAATTTTCTTTGGGCATCTGCTTAGGGGTGACAGGGCTGAGTGGCCTCTGCATTGATACGCACAGGTGGCTCAGTGAACAYACAGTGATGAAGGCAAAAGGCTCATCTCCCTCTTCCCTGTAGGACCACTGGGTCTGTTGTTATGTGGCAAAGGGAGCTTTGCCCCCTCAAAAAAAGCAAAACCCCAGCTTGTCCCTCTGGGTAAAGGATGTTCCCACCTGTGCCCYGTCAGTGATGCTGTGGTTGTTTCAGAAGGAGCCTCTGTGTCAGGGACACAAGGAGCACAAACAGAATCCCACAGAGCATCACTTAGGTTGGACAAAGCCCCTAAGATCAGAGTCCAGCCTTTGCCTGAACACCATCATCTCAGCCTGACCACAGCAYTGTGCCACATCCTGCCATTTCTAGAACACCTCCAGGGATGGTGATTTTCCCTCCCTGGGCAGCCCTTTCCAATGCTTGGCCACCCTTTCCATGAAAAAGTTCATCCTGATGTCCAGCCTGAACTTCCCCTGGCACAACCTGAGGTCATTTCCTCTTGTCCTGTTGTGTGGGAGAAGGGACCAGCCCCAAATTGCTGCAACCTCTGTCACCATGATATTTTCTGAAAAATCCCTTCGCCAGGATTTCTTCTCCTGGCAAGATGAGAAGCCTTAGAAAAGAAATGTAAAAAATAATTATCTGATTGCTTGGAATGTGGTCTGGARGTTGCTTACCAACAGGTGCATCTTTGATTGGTTCCATGTGAATTGTTTTTAATTAATGAACAATCATAGCCAGCTGTGTCGGACTCTCTGAGTTGGTCATGGGTCTTTATTATCATTCTTGTCTAGTCTTCTGATGTATCCTTTCTCATAATAATATAATATAATGTAATGTAATGTAATGTAATGTAATGTAATGTAATATAATATAATGCCTTCTGAGAACTTGGAGTCAAATTCTCATCTCTCACCTCATCCTGGGGACCCTCATAACACCACAACAAACTTCCTGTCAGGGAAATGCAGAGGATCCTGCTGTGCCTCACTCCTGGTGGAAGGATTGCATTTAAACCTGGAAGTAATTCTGTCCCAGAATGGATGGGGGTTACTCATCATAATGTGCAACCAGTGGAAGCTACAGAAGGTGCATTAACCACTTAGTTTGTGTTGTCTGTAAAAATAACTTTGAAATCTGTCCCCAAAATAATCTTTCTTACAACCTGGGGAATTCCTACAGCCCTTTTCCAGGAAACCAAGGGCCTGGCAGCAGCACAAAGGGTCCAGGCCCACCAGGCAGGCACCAGAAGCCCAGGTGACCACACAGACATAGAATAAATCCCACAGGACTCCATTTTCTTCATGATGGAAAAAGCCCCTTCTTTATTCACATAACTGCTTTTTATCCAGTTTTACAGACCTTGTGGCACTCCAATTGGTCAGTAGTTATCTTGGCAATTACTTTATTGGTTAGTAACAAGCTGTTATTCTGTATTGATTGGTCACTCAAGCTCAGTGCGTGGGAATGTTCACAGGGGTCCCAGGACGAGGGAAGAGATGAGAATCTTGACTCCATGTTTCAGAAGGCTGATTTATTTTTTATATATATGTATATTATTTTAAAAGAAAATGATATACTAAAACTATGCTAAAAGAATAGAAGRAAGGATTTCATCAGAAGGCTTGAAAGGAATAGAAAGGAAATGATAATAAAATCTTGTGACTGACCAGAGAGTCCAAGACAGCTGGGCTGTGATTGGCCATTAATTAAAAACAACCACATGAGACCAATCACAGATGCACCTGTTGCATTGCACAGCAGCAGATAATTATTGTTTAAATTTCGTTTCTGAGGCTTCTCATCTTCTCAGGAGAAAAATCCTGGCAAAAGGATTTTTCATAAAATACGTCCGTGACACTCAGTGTATACATGTAGGGAAGTTGTTTGTGAAAGACAATTTTCATTTTTCTATCTAACGGTGTAAACCCAGTTTATGCAGGTGAAAGTTGTTTTTTTGCCCAGGAATAGATTGTTATAACAAACTGCTCACAAYAGGATTGGTTTCAMATGGTAACTTGCAAAATGCCAGCTTTGACAAGGCCAGCCACTGATTCCAGGAGAGCAGGGCTTGATTTTATGATTATGATTTTTCATAAATCATTTCCCTTTCTTTATGATTTTTCCACCTTACTGCAACRCCCAGGTGCAGAGGGACAGGCAGGTGCAAGGCCCGGGCACCAGGAGGGGCTGGGCAGRGGGCAGGGGGCCCAAGCTCCCTGCCAGGCTCTGAGCAAAGCCCTGGCTGAGGATTCTCTCTGCTCTTTCCCCCAGCTCAGCTGTGCTCACAGCAGGGTGAGGGGAGGTTACACAGCATCACCTCAAGCACTGGCAGCAAAGCCTTGGATGTGCAGGGTGCAATTCCCTGCAGAGGAGGATTGCAGGGAAAGGTGGCTCCAGAGGCTGCTGAGGAGCTGCACTGCATGCTCTCAAAATTGCATTTRCAGCAGCTAAGTCATTTCAGCAGGTCCCCCAAGACCTCAGCTCTCAGGTAGCAGCTCAGAGCAGGGGAAATGTTTGTGTAGCACAGCCACCTCCTCCCTTACCTTGTACTTGTACTTTGCAGCCTTGCACCTCTCAATGTCCCATCCTCATCAGTACCTGCCTCTTGTACACACATTTAATACACTCAGCTAACCTTTAAATGTTATGAAAAGAAGTAAAATACAAAAGCCTTGTAGAAAGAATACATTTATTTGTAACTCTGGATGGTCCTATTGCATAACAGAGGTATTTTAGTYTTAAAAATAGACTCAACCCCACTGAGATCAGCAAAGGTTTTGCATGAGCAAAGGGAACAGAATTTTGACTTGTCATTTCACACAAAGTTCTAAAATGTCTTCAGATTTGGTTGCACAACAGAGCTTATAATGTCACAATTCTTTTCTGGATCTCTAGGGAAAGGTAATCATGGAATCTTAGAACAGTTTGGAATGGACCTTAAAGATCACATCTTTCCACCCCCTGCCATGGCAGGGACACCTTCCACTGTCCCAGGCTGCTCCCAGCCCCAGTGTCCAACCTGGCCTTGGGCACTGCCAGGGATCCAGGGGCAGCCCCAGCTGAGCCAGGGCCTGCCCACCCTCCCAGGGAAGGGTAAACTATCAATAATTATCAGTAGTAGCAATCAGCATCACAGAATCCACAATGTAACCCTCATATATCATTTTAGGGGGAAATGGTAGATTTTCCTTTACTCTGTGCAGCATTTTCAGCTGCTCTCCCAATCCTTTGCTCCCTTCCACCCAGCACAGCAGTGTGAGCACTCCTGGTGAGCAGCACTCCCAAACCACTCTCTTGTGTTTGTTTCTTGCTCTGGCAATGGATAAAGGGAATAGGGAAAAGTAATTGTTCCTCTGCCAGCTCAGATGCCTCTCCAGTGAGTTTTGAAGGCTGGCACAGGCACTGCTTCCCTCTTTGCTACCTTTTAGTTGTCATTTTGCAAATGGAGGCAGGGAAGCAGTGATCAAATTTAGTGTTTTCTGAGCTCAGGCAGCATCATAGGGCTTGGCTGGATCTTTATCAGGATGTTTTTAGAGGATCAGGGAACAGACTTGCAAATTTCCAAGATGARGATCTCTACAAAAATTGTGGCTAAAGTTGCTGGCATTTTAACAGAACAGTCTCTGGTTTAGAATCATCAGATCACAAAATGGTGTGAGTTAGAAGGCRCCTTAAAGATCACCCCATTCCATCCCCTGCCACCAGCAGGGACACCTCCCRCTGTCCCAGGCTGCTCCAAACCCCATCCAGCCTGGCCTGGGACACTTCCAGGGCTCCAGGGGCAGCCACAGCTTCTCTGGRCATCCTGTGCCAGTGTTTTGCATGGTTTGAATGTGTCTAACTGCTCTATACTGGAAAACATCACAACATAATGCTAATTTTCMAGCAGAAATTGTTTCCCCAACAGAACTCCAGTGTGGATCAGCAGTTGTCAGGAAGATCAGGCTTCCCCAAAAGTGCTGCAACATGMAAGAGGCAAACCCAAAGGCAGCAGTGCTCACCAAGGGGCTGTGTGTCAGTGGGGTGACACCTAAATGGAACCCCATGGCATGGAATAATCCCAGCAACTGGTAGATTGTAGCCCCACGTGAATCCTTGCTCTGCTGGGGAAGGAAAATCCAACCTGGCAGCCTGTCTGGAGGAGCTGTGGGGCAGCAGGGCTGAGCCAAGAGCCCCCTTCACCTTGCACAGGGGGTGAGAAATGGGTGCTGTCTGCAGAAAGCACAGCCCAGGAAAGACCTGAGCCCACAGCATCAGGATCTGCTGGGAAGGGCACTGGGATTAAGGGAATCAATAGCACAGATGAGCTGATCCAAGGTCAGGGCAGGCCCTGGGCCCATTTGGTGGGAAGCTGATGAGTGGGAGGCAGGGCTGAGATGGATCTGGTTGATTTGTCTAATAAAAACCTCTCAGTATTGTTTTCCCTCCATTTTGGCATTCTTCCCCCAAAACAAAACCAAACAAAGCATTTTGCTGGAACATTTTTATTCTTTTAAAAGCATTTGGTGTAAGCCTCATTTGAGGGAGTGATCATAGCACAGGAGAAAATAAACAATATAAATAACATCTGTGTGACACRAGCTCTGCTATCAGAGCTAATGCCAAATGATGCTGGGAACTCCCAAACATTGATTCTCTGAGCTGGAAAGAAGTTGTAATATTCCTCTGAGCCTGCAAATATGCATCATTTAAATAACTGTCCRTGCTAATCTAGCATAAATAATCCATGGGATTATTCCTATTATTTCCAGGATAATGGGAAGGAGTTGATACCAACCTGCACCTCCCAAAGAACAGAGAGCAGGGTGAGGATGGGTAAGAGAAAACTGAACTCAGAAGGGCAGAAATGTCACACAGAGCTCCAAACTGCAGCAAATGCAGAACATTCCTGGCAAATTCCACCTTGACAACAACATGGAGAACTTTCCTGCTGGCTGAGGAGCTTTGGTGCAGACACATTAATGCAGACCTGGTTTGGCTCTTTTTTTTTTATTCCCACCATCAGTTCAGGAAGGTCAGCTGAGGTGGGCACAGTGTCCTCCTGAATCCTGGGAGATGGGATAATGGGAATACACAGCCACCAGTGTGTGTTTYATTGCATCAACTGGTATTGCTGGGAATACCAGGCAAACTCTCAGGTATGCAAGCCCTTGTTCAGGTCTGAAATAGAAGCAGCAATTTTCAGAGCCAAATACAAGCTGGGAACAAACGCTCAGATGCTAATTAGGTATGTATCAATTAGGCCTTTGTTTAAAGGAAATGTATTTGGAAGCTGCAGAGAAGAAAGGATGGGGAAGAGGGCGGAAAATGAGAGACACAGAAAGTTAAAGTTAAATGAAGCTGCTTGTCACCTAGGGGGAGGAAGAGGCAGGTAGTTTATAGCCTGGGGAACAAGAGTCAATCGTGCTGAGTGGGAGGAGAGTAATCATAGAAGTCACATCTGCCGAGTGCACGCTCCTCCAGATCAAGTGGCTTGATGAATTTCAATGCTCAGCCTCATCTTTAGGAGGGGTTTTAGAGGCTGTTGGGAAAAAAAGTACTGAGATGCCAAAGGTGTTTGGGGAGCTGTGCTCTACCCCTGGCAGCTGAGGTTGGCTGGGTTTTGTTATAGCTTGAAAATATGAGCCCACTTTGGTCTATCCTGATTGCTTAATTTTACTTACACAGTTACCAGGAGGCCACTGGRTTAATTTTATGGTGTTGTTGGGAATGTGGGTGTCACTGTCATATTTTCTGGAAAAATCYCTTCGCCAGGATTTCTTCTCCTGGGAAGCTGAGAGGCCTCAGAGAGRAATGAAAACATTAATTATCTGATTGCTTCTCCTGTGTTTGCTGCTTTGGAWTGTGGCTGGAGATTGTTTACCAACAGGGGCATGTTTGATTAGTTTCATGTGAATTGTTTTTACTTAATGACCAATCACCATCAGCTGTGTTGGACTCTCTGAGTCAGTCACRAGTTTTCATTATCATTCTTGTTAAGCCTTCTGTCTGTATCCTTCCTCTTTCTTTAGTATAGTTTTAGTATAGCATTCTTTAATACAATATCATAAAATAATAAATCAGCCTTCTRAGGACATGGAGTCAGATTCTCAATTCCTCCTTTGTCCTGGGGACCTCACAAACTCAACATGTGGGTGTGGGATTTAGAGAAACTCAGAGAGAGGGAGAGTTGGGCGTGGGCCTCATTTCCCCGCTTTGGATGGGRAAGATCTGCTTGGGTGGAGAGCGAGGGATGGGAAAATGAGATATCTCTGACACTTTCAGGAGACCACATGCCAGTTTTCCATGAGTTTCTGCTGGGGAATTTGGTAGGAAGCTGTGTTTTTCCTGCAATCCCTTGGAGGAAAGGGATGGTGAGCCCTGCAACCAAAGAGCTATTCCCATCTGTGTCACTGGGAGGCCCAAATCCTCAAAAATGCTGCATGTAAGCTTAGCAGCACCATATATTGTACATTCTTCCAAATAAATATTGAAAATAGTGGCTCTGTTCAATCAGATCAGTAAGAAACCAAGTGTTCAGTCAATATTGTGAGTACTCCTCAGTAAGAGTTCATCTGTTGATTCCACTCAGCCCACACAAACCTGAGGTGCATTCTGTTGAAACAAGAAACCTCCCTGTGAAGCCAAGTGTTATTTTTCAGTGGTTTTGTATTAAAGGTAGCCTGAATTTTCTGTGAAATACTAAACTGGTGAGACAAGTTTAGGAAACCTCACTGTGGCATGAAATACTGTTTGTCTTCAGTGCATTTTTTCCCTGTGTATACAAGCACGGAATTCAAATTAGAAGATTTTGTAAGGAAACAGGGAAGGGTTTTATATTATCAAACTGTGCACAGTCTGTGAGCTGTAAAAAGCTGGATACTTCTAGATTACGAAAATGTCCCTCAAGTCATAATTATAAATCAATATGCATGCATACAAAAGATTGGTGTCTCCATAAAGTGCCTGAAATTCAATATTTTTAGTCTGCTSTGCCTTCTGAAAGTGCCTGTATATTTTATATTCCCTGTGAGCTGAAAATTGTCTCTGTATTTTATGTATTGTTATTTGTGGAGCTCTATTTGCAAACATAAGTAACAGCTAGTACTGGAGATGATATACAGGCTGTACAACATGCCCAAACAAACAAATCTGGAAGGAAATGAATGCCCCCAACCATAAATCCCAAGGACGCAATGAGAATTTTTTAACCTCGTACCAACGCTGTTAGGAGTGTTCCAGAGCTGTGTGGGATGCATTCCTTGAGCTGGCAGGGAGGGAAAAGAGCTCCAGACTCTGGTTAATGTGCAGTTTCCATGGCTGTGGTACCTGTTTGTGCAAAAAGCTTTGTTTGCTTGAGTGGGGGAGAGGTGCACTCAGGGGCTGTTCATTCCTCCTGCTGCTGTGGGATGTTCAGGGGCATTTTCCTGGTGGTTCCTGAGGAGAGGGTGGCGCCTTGGAGCGCCTGTCCAGCTGCCAGGCAGGATGCACAGCTGGAGGGTGACCTGTGTGGGCTGTCCCTGGTGTGTGACTGAGGCAGCTCAGAGCTGGCAGCAGGGAAGGGGCTCCCACGTGAATCCCAGGTTTGGAGCCTCACTGAGAATCCTGAAATAGTTTGGGGTTAGAAGGGACCTTAAAGATCACCCAGTGCCAACCCCTGCCATGGCAGGGACACCTCCCACTGTCCCAGGCTGCTCCAACCCCAGTGTCCAACCTGGCCTTGGKCACTGCCAGGGATCCAGGGGCAGCCCCAGCTGCTCTGGGAAACCAGTTCCAACCCTCCCAGGGAACAATTCCTTCCCAATATCYATCCAACCCTGCTCTCTGTCAGYTTGAAGCCATTCCCCCTTGTCCTGTCACTACACTTCCTGATGAAGGATCCCTTCCCAGACTCCTTGGAGCCCCTCTTCAGGTACTGGAGGGCTGCTATGAAGGCTCCAACTGATGCCTCAGGTTTGAGCTTTTCTATTTTTCACATTCTGTGCTGCTTTAGTGTGTGGGTCTGGGCTTCATATGATGGCATGGTGAGCTCTGTGCACAGAGCAGGGAGACAAAACAATTCCTGCTCCAGCTGGGCACCAAGGACAAATGATCCAAATCTCAGCCCAGGAGCACAAACACCGTGGGCTGGAGAGAGAAAAACAAGCAGGGTGGGACTGCAGGGGCTAAAGCTGGAATGGGACAATGAACTGCAAGGTGCAAATGGAGCAGAACTGATCMMAGKGASAGACCCCATGASCWGTTGTCCATTTTTGTGGCCATTTTKGGTTGTGCTGCCCAAGGTGCATCCATGGAGGCCTTTGAATAAATCCCTGCTTTATTCTTTAGCTCTGTCTGGTCACTGCTCTAGGTCAGCCTTCCCACGGCACCACAACCTTTTCTTCTCAGACTGTTCACTCATCAGGAGTGCCAGGGAGCCCTCTGGCCCAGCCACAGCCTGCAAACCAATTCTGGGAGCRCTGCTGGTGTCCTCTGAAGAGCCTGGAGCACCTGGAAGCGCAGCCTGGGAATCTCAGTGGGGACTCCCCAGCACAGAAATCTCCTTGCTGCTGACACAGTCTCAACTTTGTGTCCTCTGGCCCGTGGCATCAACACAGAAATGTGTTTGATTAATGTGGAAGGATCCAGATTAAGTGGAGGAAAGGTTTTCTTCAGTCCTAGGTTGGCTGCTTTGCTATGACACCAAATAATATCGAAGCTAAGCTTGAAAATAAGGGCCTGGAGATAAACAAAGGAGTACAGCTTGAACCCTTTGCAAAATATATCCCAATGAACCAACACTTTCTACTGGGAAACCACTCAGTTTAGAGATTATTTTTACTTTTCTGACAAGCAGCAGGCCCAGTTAACAATGCACGTGAACAGAAAGCCAAAGCTCCTTGAGGAGGTTTTTACCCCCTCAAGTCGCAGGCTGGTGTTACCCTGGGCTTCCCTCTCTCATGCAATGGAAATTCCTCTAATAAAGTGGATTTTTGGTTGTGTTTAGGTTGCTTTCAGCTACAGTGGTAGCAAGTAAATGTCAGCAATAGGAATCCTTGTATCAGAATAAGGTAGATGTTTTTCAACACGAGCGTTTAATTCAAAATAAGGATATTTTCAAGCAGAATTTCAATATGCCACGATGTAAATTGCTTATATTTTTGTCTGTGGAACATTATAAAATTCATTTCAAAGCTCCTCCTTAGGCAAACAAGATAGAAAGGCAGTAGATGGTCAGAATTTGAAACAGCTTGTGTACAAASAGCACATGGCAGACCCTGCACTTGTTCTGACAGACTGGCTGAAAATGCCACCAGCACACCAAATCTGCCACGAGTTAAGGAGATACCAAATGCTAAATGTGCAAAACAACTTCTCCTTCCCGAGTTCAGGTTTCACATTCCTCAGTTTTGTTGCACAGAGTGTCACTGGAAGGGATTTGAAGCAAGGGCTTCTTTCAAGAGCACGTTTGTACCAAAGATTAACGTGAGACACACTGAATAATTCAGAATTCTTTGAGTGGGAAGGAAGAAGAGTACACTGAAAATATCTTGTTTTTCTGGAAGAAGTTTGCCTTTTTGTAAAAAAAAAAAAAAAAAGAAATATTAAGCTTGAACTTTTTTATTATGAAATAAAAAATTTCAGACAAAACATTTCATCAGTTTTAGATATGGTTCATGTGCTGGATCTGCTCTGCTGAGAAGTTGCTTTGGTAAAGTGCATTTCCCATGGTCATTATCAACTGTATCCCTGAGGAAAAAACACTGTTCAGACTGAATTCCAGAAGCCACCATTGCTGTGACACAACTCAGCCCATAAGTAGAACAGAGACATAAAACATTCAAGCAACAACTCTTCAAAGTCAAGTTTCAAATCTACATTTTTCAGCTTCAGATATTTGAATTTCATTTTTTTTAAAAAAAAGGATTTTTTTTGGCACCTGGGTGATTGGATTTTATTTTGAAATGGAATTTTAAGGCAAATATGTCTCATAAAATAATGCACTGAAATGGAGAAATGTCATTTCTGATCCAAAGATAGTTTTGTTAGAAATTTTGAAGCAGCCCCCAAGAAAACTTCCCTTGATTTTATTACAGAATAGGAATGGAAAAATGTTGTTGATCTGAAAGCTCAAGATGATCAGCTGTACATAAAATGTATTTAAAAGCATAGTTATTGCATTAACCATTATTATATTAACCAGTTTTTTCTGAAATAATAAATATCTTGCATTTCCAGTCCTTGATCTTGATGTAACATAACATTCCTGTCTGACACTTTTGCTCATTTCTTGGGGACCCAAAACGTGGATTCTTCCACAGCCCCATCAAACTCATTGTCTTGGAAATTAGGGCAGTCTATTTGTATCATTTGTGTCCATTATTTTGCTGTGATATCACATGATGTGTTATAAAGGTTGCAATTTTATTTCATTGCATAAGGGAAAAAAAAAAAAANAAGGGAAAAAAAAAAAAAAAGGAAAAATAACTTATAAGTTAAACTGAGAGAACTGGTTTTAACTTTTCTGCATTGCATGAAGGCATCCAAACATGTAAAAAAGCAACTTCTTGGAGAAGCACATCCTACACGAGTGTCACATTCCTGATTTTCTTGGGGCTGATGGGATAATCAGGACGCCTTTGAGGCCGCACCTAGGGGAGAGCAAAACCAGTGAGAGAGCTGAGAGAGATCCCAGAAAARCAGTCCCACAAGGGGTCTCAGGAGGTTACCTGCCAACCCCTCACCCCAGAGCATGACAGCAAAACGAAATCTATCACCAGCAACCCACTCGAAATCCAAACACAAAGGAGAGCACGAGAAGCAGAGCGAAACAAGAGCTCCGCGTGCGCCGCGCTGCTGGCAGTGCTGGGAGTTCATGATCTGCTCTCGTGCTGCCTGAGAGCTCCCTGTGGCCTCTGCAGCCCCTGTGCTCCCAAGGAAAAGGTGATGTTGGGTGTTTCTCCTCTGGTTCTCTCAAAGGAACCTGGAAAGCTGTAAAAAATCTGAATATTTGCTTTCCAAATCCATCAGAAATCACAGCACAGCGGCATTTCGTGTGGCTSGAAGATCAGTGTCTCAGTGTTTATCCAAGCCAGGCTTTTTTTAAACTTCCCAAGACTGCCAGGATTCCACTCCCACTGACGGCAGCCTCTGGTGGGATCAGAGCAGGGCAGGTGCTCAGCAGCCTTGGAAAGCTTCTCCTCCTTCATCTGAAACAAGTGCAGGTGCATCTCCCGTCCTAATTACTGCTGTGCTTTTACAAAATATCATTGCAGAGGAAAAGACAAGG
Organism: Cardinalis cardinalis; assembly: GCA_014549065.1. Classification (NCBI taxonomy): domain Eukaryota; kingdom Metazoa; phylum Chordata; class Aves; order Passeriformes; family Cardinalidae; genus Cardinalis; species Cardinalis cardinalis. The sequence continues at coordinate 665,844 of JACDOX010000207.1, read as the reverse complement.
AAAAATTTGCTCTCAAATGCATGCGAATAACAAAAACTGTGAATTTTTAAATGTAGGAGCAACACCTCCTCCCTGTAATTCCTCACCTGGTCTCAAGCCCTTGGAAATTAATGGAAATTTCACTGTTTTTCTCAGTGAAATGTTCTATCAAGGCAGACTTGGCTCTCTAACTATTGACCAGTTTTCCTGAGGTTTGTTTCTGGAGCATTATTCATGCACAGTCTGTATTGCTCTGGTATTCTTCCAGTATTAAACATCTTCAATAATGCATTTGGTACATATACATTATTGAATAACAGATGGAGGCAAATGTTAGATAACAAATGTGGACAACGCAGCTCTGGTATTTAATGAGCCCCAGCACCACTGTGGGATAAATTTAACCATCCTAGGAGCATTTCATGAGACAGCTGCCTTCTGTTTTAAACACAACTCTCTTTCTCCACCCTCCCATCCCTTTTTGTAGCTGGAACATGCTGCTGTTTTCTAAATTTACCCTTCTTTACTGTTTATTTTTGCAGAGGGGAGAGGTACTTTGGGAAGTAACAGCATTGCCTGGCTCTGTTCAAGGACCTTTCCCAACATCCCTCTACTGCACTTAATTTCCTGCCCAAAGACCTCAGTGGTCTTGCCCAAAGACCTCAGTGGTGTTAAGCAGAGGAGATCTCTACCACCTCTCCCATCAAAATAACAACTTTTCAAATAGAATGGGAAAAAAAAGAATCTGAAAAAATGCCAAAGGCAAGTTTTATGTTTGTGGCAAGGAAATATCCCCACATATTGTTGTCTGTGAGAATAAAGGATACAGAGCCAGTAGCAGAGTGAGGAACCAAAAGGCTTCAGAGGGGGCCCAAGAGCATCCTGTCTCTAAAACTCCCTGAAACAGGTCATGGTTTGTATCCCATGTTTAGCAAGATACTGAGGTGAGAATATTTCCCAGAACTTGAAGCAGAAATATTTTCTATTGCACCAGACTTGCTGAAGGAAAAAAGACATAAATTAGAAACTTCACCCAGCAGTGTTGTGGAAAGAGACAGTTTTGGGGGGATTTGGGGGAAATGCTACAGGAGATTTAGGGAGGGGATTTAGTCCCTGTGCCCTGCTCAGGTGATTTCCCACCTGCAGAGCTGCCCCAGCCCTGGGCCCAGYSCAGGGAGGAGCYGGAGCTGCTGCAGAGAGCCCAGAGGAGGCTCCAGGATGAGCAGAGGGCTGGAGCAGCTCTGCTGGGAGGAAAGGCTGGCACAGCTGGCATTGTTCACCTGCACAGGAGAAGCTTTGGGCTGAGCTCAGGGTGGCCTTGCAGGGCCTGSAGGAGCCCCAGGAAAGCTGGAGAGAGACAATTGCCAGGGGATGCAGGGACAGCACCCAGGGAATGGCTTTACACTGACAGAAGGAAGGCCTATATTGGATATTAGGAAGGAATTGTTTCCTGTGATGGAAGTGAGGGGCTGGGATGGCATTCCCAGAGCAGCTGGGGCTGCCCCTGGATCCCTGGCAGTGCCCAAGGCCAGGTTGGACACTGGGGTTGGAGCAGCCTGGGACAGTGGGAGGTGGCCCTGCCATGGCAGGGGTGGCACTGGGTGATTTTTTAGATCCCTTCCAACCCCAACCACTCTGAGGTTCTCTGATTTAGGTTTGTGGAACAGCAGGGAGCCAGAGGATGAGCAGCAGCTGGATCCAGGCAGCCCCATGAGAGCACTGGGGAAAGGATAACCCCACCTGGGCTGTTTTTCTTTAAAAATCCCATCCTCAGGAATGAGCCAGCCAGCCCAGTCTGTCATGGCACTTCTCCTCTCCACCAAAGCAGGACCTGAGCAGAGTTTGCTCCCAGGGTGTCCATGAGGGTTCCCCTTGCCCTSCTGCATCTCTCAGAGTTCTTTGCTTTAGAGTTGCTTCTACTTCATGCTTMCTGTGCTCTGGTATCAATTAATGAATAATTTCATGAATTTCAATCAGCTCCTGCTGTGTGCTGGCCCATTTTCTGGGAAGCTTTCTCTGAAGCAGCAGAGCCTTCCTGAGGTTGCACTTCACTGAAATGGAGGCTGCTGGCTGCTGGTCACTGACCTAAAACTCATTTTCTGAATGCAATGGAAGATCTCACACAACACATCCCAAATAATCATGCAATGTAGTAATGCGTTACAAATAATAATTGCAATTACAAATAATAATGCAGAGGAGCAGGACCACAACAACCACTTCCTATTTATACCCTGCCCTGCTGGAGCTGCTGCAGCCCCTGCTTGGTTCTGATTCCAAAGTTKTTTCCTCTTTAGATTCATTCAATGCTTTCCTAATCCTGCCAGTCCTAGTCTGAGCAAAAAGGGCTTCATAACTCATTGTACCCTACAGATTGAAGGGGAAAAACCCCATTTCCAGTGGCTTGCTGCACAGCACAGCATCATAGGAGTGAGTTCCTGAGGTGGTCCCCCCATCAGGAAGGATGTGCTAACAGCAGCATTTCTTTTACATAGTTTTAAATCTCTTTGTGCTGTCAGCTTGGCATCCAGTTAACCATGGATATCTGACAGTCACATGCTTCAAAGCCTGCCTGTTGATTTATCATCTGCCTTGGGTGCCTTTGCACAGGGATTACTATAAAAGGATTATAATACTGGGAAAAGSTTCACATAGTTTGTTGGTTTGGTTGGGGAAACAGATGCAGCACAGATCTTTTCATCTCCTCCAGCTCTTCAGCCAGACGAAAAGGGAGCTAGCAACACATGGATGAATCAGGAGGTAAACTGAGCGTGCATCAGCTGGTTTCAGGGGTGAATCCTTCCRTGGTGCTTTGAATACTGATCTTCAGTCAATGAAAGAAGGATTTCTGCTCTTACAAGCATGTTTCWGCCAGTTCTGCACCCTGTGTGGTGTGATGTGAATGATGAGCACGTCTGGCCCTGTGGAACAGGACTCTGCTCTCAGCACTGASGGGAGGGATGGCAGCTCCTCGGACACTGATGCTGTGCAAGTGTGTGATGAACTCAAGGCTTGCTATCAGCCAGCCAAGAAATATTCAAGTCCAACTGCATGGAAGCAAAGTGCTGACATTAACGTGGTGGGAGCGCTCCCAAATGTGTCTGCATGCATCACACACTGGGCTGACAAAAACAGAACAAAGAATCGGGGGCGCAAAGCCACAGATTTCTGATTCTAAAGGTTATTTCTCCCCCTGCCCTTAGTTTTCGATTCAAAATTCACTTCTTTTACAGGAAAACACCCACCCCCATAAACTGTGGACAGCCACAAAATATTTCAGATACACTATTACTTCAAGTAACAAACCAGTTCCCTCCTGTCACCTTTTTGGACGCTCAGCACATTTCCCTGCCCACTAATACAGCCTGGAAATTCCCCCTTGTTTCTTCATGGGTTAATCCCACCAATATGCTTTAATTCCTCCCCTTCTCCCACAGACATTTGGGAGAAAAAATCTGTAAACTGCCCCTGCCATTTCTTTATCTGTATCATCAATATTTATTGCTCTCTTAATCAAGAAATGCTAACCAATGGATATCATAACATGACATATCTGCAGCCCATTTCATCAGCAGGGGTAAAAGTGTTTGCTTTCATCGATTTATTTTTCTATTTATTGACCTTTTAATTCAATTTTGATAGCTTAATTTTTCTTTCCAACAACCCTCAGAGTCAGAGCAGTTCTATATGGGGCAATAAATGGAGCTGCAATTCATCATTCATTTCCTTCTCAGGATAAAACCACAAGCACAGCTAAATAATATTTCCAGTTTATAGAGTGTCATTTGGAGTAGTTAAGAAGAAAAATAGATCCTTCCCCATTAAGGGAGCCATGACTCACTCTGGACTGGGAAGGAGGAGTGAGGCTGTGGAAGCTTCCTGGAGCTGGGCTGGAGTCACAGCAGGGATGAGCCCAGCCCATTGGAAATGAGCATTCACTCCCTCATGGAATGGGCTCCTGATCTATCACAGACACCTTTGTGGCATATTAAATGAGCTCATTGTGAAGATTGTCCAGTCCTGCAAGTTGCTCAGTCCTCAGAGCTCTTTCTGTGGGAACCTGGAAAACAGAGCTCCTTGGAGGCAGCACTGCCCCAAAATCTGCAAAATCCCAGGCAGGGGATCCCCCTCACTGCTCTTGGGGTTGGGAAGAGCACTGTGGGGCAGGGAATGAGGAACTGTTCCCTGAGGGGGATGTTGGTCCCTAAAACCCCTTTATCTGGCAGCTCAGCCCCAATTCTGGGAGCAAGGATCACACTCRCCCATCCCTGACAGGAACTGCATCTGCAATTAAACAGAGCCCGCACCTCTGCTCTCAGTTTGACCTTTTCTCAGTTAATATCATCACAATGAAGACTTTCCAGCACCCCTGACTGATGCTTCTGGCCTCCTCTTCCAGTGGCTGGTCATTTTTCCCTCAGCTCAATAATTTGCTTCGTTACTCATCATTTCTTAAATGTCTCGCACACCTTTGATTTTCCTCCCTTGTTCTTTGCCAAGCCTTTTGTTCAGGTTGTGAATTGATCAGTGCAATYACTGGGCAGCATTTATCTTCTGTGGACATTTTGCATTAGTTTCTGATTCAAAGAGTTTGAATGGCCAAAAGCTGAGCTCAGTGTTTTTCTGTTGTCACCCTTTATGACACACACCAGGGACTTCAGGTTTGTTGTACCCAGCTGGGTCTATGGTAACAAAATCCTGAGGAAGCAAAACCTGTGATATGAAGTCTCCTTCAATCTCCCAAATMATTTAAAATTGTAACTTTTTTACATCTGGAACAGAAGGGATCAAATTTGAAGCCCTTACCCTCAGAGACATGAGAACAGATAAGGTTTTACATCTGCAATCTGCAATTTTTTCCATCAGGAGATGGACTTCCTGCACCTCAGGGAGGCCTTGGATTTCCCTTCCTTCTTCTTGACCTCTAAAAAAGCACTGCAAGGACTTCTGCTCATTTTTCCTGATTACCCAGGGAGTGAGAAGTAATTTATTGGAGTCCATCCCTTCCTGACCTCCTTCACTATGGAAAAAATCCTCAGGATAACTTTCCTTCCTCCTGTTGTTTTTTGGGGTTTTTAACCCCTACTTCTCCCKAAAAGGCCCTAGAGAATAAAGATGAAAATCTTTGGGAATGTTTCCAGTAGTCAGGCAGGGAAAGCCAACTGAGAATCACAACTTTCTGTGCCTGGAAGATGGCAGGAAGGCAGGTGCTTTCTGAACAAATTGTTTGATTCAGCACTAGCCAGCAAACAGCTAAATGAGTGAACACCTGCTTTCACCTACTTGACAAGAAATATAATGAAAGAGCACTACAATGGTTATTAGGCAATATATTGGCATCAGTGGTGATTGAGCTTTATTGGAATATATCCAGGAACACCTTTTGTGAAAAAACTGTATTATGCAGTTAACAGGGAAGGTTATGAATGTAAAAGGAAAACACTTTTTTTCTGGGAAATGCTTTGCTCTGTTTGCATTTGTTGTGATAAAATTAAATCACAGACTGTGAATCCACAATTTAGGGTAAACCTCCAGCAGCCTTTTATCAGCTCCTGCATACACAAATGGGGCCATCACAATATACTTTACTATTTAGTGCAATACAACACAAACTGACAAATAGTTTGTCTTCACCAAGCCATTTTTAGATTGCTAAATATTCCTATAACACATGGAAAATAGTAATAAATAATTTTCACCTCTTGATTCTCTCTTGGTGTTTTTCAAGAATGTGTGTGCAGCTATTGGTGCAGGTAGAAGCCACTGTGACAGAGGTTTTATATTGCCCAGGGACAACTGGTTTGAAAATCATAAATATTTCAATTTTATGCTGTGGTCCTGTGATGGATTCAAAGTTTCCCTGGGGGGAAACTAATGTTGTGAGTGGGGACCATCAGGGTTCACTGTCCTGATTGAAACTGAGACATGAAAGGAGCAGCCTCCACATGAAATCCTGGGTTAGGTGGCCTAGGAGATCAAGTGGCCAGGGAAACTTTGAATCCACCACAGGAACACAGCATAAAATTGAAATATTTATGATTTTCAAACCAGTTGTCCCTGGACAATATAAAACCTCTGTCACAGTGGCTTCTACCTGCAYCAAYAGCTGCACGCACATTCTTGAAAAACACCAAGAGAGAATCAAGAGGTGAAAGTTATTTATATTTTCCATGTGTTAGAGGAATATTTAGCAATCTAAAAATGSCTTGGTGAAGACAAACTATTTGTCAGTCTGAACAGGGCTTCTCAGTATATTGTGATGGCCCCATTTGTGTATGCAGAAGCTGATAAAAGCCCCATAATCCTGTTCACAAGCATTCCAAACTCTGCCTGAAARTGTTGCTTGGGGTTATAGATCCACACTGATGCCTCCACTGTTTTGTGCAGACTTTTCAGCTTTCCTTTAAAAGTATTTTGTTTGACAAGTAATTCATGTCAACCATCATAACTACCAGGCACAAATGCATCAGTGTCATTGCTGTTATTTTGTACTGGTATTATGTGATCATTGTTTTAATTGTTGATTGAGTGCTTCCTCAATTTCATTGTGTGCCAAGAGAAGTTGACACACTCTGCTATGATTTATGTGCAGTGTCATCCCCAAGACAGATTTCTGCATTGTACATGTTGAAGCAGCTCTTCAGAAATAAATGAGTGATCACTGTGTCGAGGAGTGAACTCAGTACCACATCACCACCACTTTCTCAAGAGAATATTGGCAAAAAACCATCCCGGAGGTGCTAAATGGATTTTATAAAAATATGGCATAAATTAAGATTCACATTGCTCTTGTGCTGGAAGCTAAGAGAGAGCAGCACCAGCCTTCAGAATGAGGCCACTGAGAATGGAAACAGTGGAGGAGCAAACACTGAGCTCTTCTTTTTGCATTTTATCCACATGGAAAAGGGGCAAAGCTCTGGGGGCACTGGGTGTTGGGTGTTTGCTTTCCCTCCCAGCTCTTACTGCTGAGACACCAAAGGTTTCAAGATCAATGTAAAGCTCCTGATTGAAGAAATTTCTATAATATTGGAAAATACAGTCAAGAAAGAATCCAGAGAAAATGCAAAWTTTATTTACTCTCTCTACACTGGATTTTGTTTGCAGAGGAACCTCAAACCTCAGCTTCACAGTGCCTCCATCTTAGACCCACATCTCCTTCAAGTCTGAGGGAAAATGCAGTCAAGAATACTGAGAGGACATTCCACTTGCCCAATTACAGCTGGAATTGACTTCTAATTGTCTACCTGCCCAAAAATCTATGTTTGGCTCTAGCACAATACACACTCTGTGAAAAAGCAAAAAACAAAAGGTCGAGATATTCAAGAAATCAGCATTACCTTTGGTACAGAGCTGATGTGCAAATTGTCATCAGGGCCAGCAAACTTGGAAAACCCTGGGGGAAGAGAGGAAAGTCCTGCAACAAGAATATAAAAGATTAATGTTACTCAGTGTCCATCATGGCAGGAACCACAATGGCTAATATTAATTATTAATTAAYAATATTAATTATTAATATTGTGAGYAAAACCAAGGCTAATTTTTTGGGCTAGCATGGCCAAATTTTTGTACTGAGGGCGTCTGCAGGGGTGATTTCTGTGAGGTGRCACCAGGAGCAGCCCCCAGTGTCAGACAGAGGCAGCTCCAGGTGGGTCCTGCCTGAGCTGTGACATTGGTGGCACCTCTGCCATAACTTATCTAAGGAAAGGTAAAAAACCCAGCACAGAAAGACCTGGGAAAGAGGAGAGAGAAAGCRTGAAGGAAACAGTCCTGGAGACAGCCAGGTCAGTGGAGAAGGGAGGTGACCAGCCAAGGTCAACCCAGAACACCAACAAATATGAAAAAAGCCAGTCTAGGACTCTGTGGACTCAATTTGTCCAGATCCACTTAATTTCCCTTTTACTTTTCATAACTGCTGCATTTTATATTACTACATGCTCTCAAAATCTTTCCCCTGCACTTATTTCTTCACCACTTATTTGTCAGAGAGGAAAGGATGTGTGCCTGGATTGTAGACTCTGCACAATAATTTTATGCCATTAAGTGTTTGATTAAATGTTTTGAGAATAATGTGGTTAACAATGCAAGTGGTGGGTAACGATTTGGTGGAGATTTACATTTGCTTTTGAAGAGTCTTTGTGCTTAAGGACAAGAATTTATAATGCTAACTTAGTCATTTATCAGTAAAATAATAGTGCACTAACTGCCTTTATTCTTTCCTTCTTCTCTTTCTTTCCTTTTCCTGGTTTTAATTTTTTTTTTCTTTTTGTGTGTGTGTGTTGGCAGTGGTGAATTTTCTTTTGTTTTCACAGGCCAACTGCAAAATATTGCCTAAATTGCTGCTTGTATGAAAATCCAGTCCTCCCACATCTGGCCCCAGAAGACAATTAGAAGAACAAAGGCATTTAAAAAAACAAACCCAGGACTAAATCTAAATTCAATTGCAAAGAACTTGGGAGTTTCCACAATATTTTTGGAGGATCTTCCTCTAAGACACCAAAAATGTTCTGGAGAGGTCCAGGAAAAGCACAAGTCCTTCACCAAATACTGTGAAAGCTCATAATTTTAATTGCCTGACMTGTTGTCCAAAAGGCCCACGTTGAGAAGCAATTTGACAATCTGTGATTCAGCAGCTTAGACTCACCTGGGCTGTGCTCTGTGTTCCACAATTCCTCTGGAATGTATCCCAGATTTTCACTGCCAYTCCTCTGCCTGTCTTCCAAATCACCTTCTTTTTTCTTCTCAGCTGAAACTTTTCTRGAAAACAAAAAGGTGTCATTAGGAGTTCTTCATGGTGGGAGAACTCCTGGGTAGCAGACTAGAGAGAAAGAAGTAAACATCTCACGTCCCAAAAATTAATATTTTTACACCTAAAAAAATTTTAAAGATTTTACACCTAAAATTTTTACACCTAAATTTTTTTTTAGGTGTAAAACACATTGCAAGCAATTAGCATGGAAGTATTGCCCATGGAATTCCGTTTGGAAAGTTTCCATCAGCTGCAATGTCAAAACCCATGAAAATAAGGCAAACTTCCAAAAGTGTGGACCCTGTGCCAGATCATGGGTTTTGCAGATAATTAATTTTGGTCTCTGATTCTGAATTGCAGGATATTTAGGTGCCCAATAGTGGAACACCAGCCAGGTCACTTATGACARCTGATCATTTTGGTGCCCAGCTGCCAAACCAAACGTGTCCTCTTCACATCCCCACRGTCAGGGATCCATCAGTACACTCTGAAGTTAATCTTTCACTCTGAAATTTGCTTTGCACAAGAGAGAAACTCCTTGGTTAAAGTAACACATCTCTGAATTTGCAGAACGGTGCCCTCACAGCTGCACAAGGAGAAAATGGTGCTTTTTCACCCAAAATTCTGATGCCRGAAGAGATGCTACTATGGATCTGTTGCTACCATGGACCCATCTCCAGGACACTCCCAGCTCCACTTCTGCCTAGGTTTGAGGTGTGGCAAACACAAATCCACCATGGAAAACCTGGAATTTTTGGTGGGAAGGGACGTTGGTGACGTTTGTGGAAACCGCTGCATGTCCTTGTACAAAAGTTGTAGTGAGGGTCGGGCTCTGCTSCCAGGGCACAGGGACAGGAGCAGAGGGAACGGCCTCAGGCTGGGCCAGGGCAGGCTCAGCTGGGCCAGCAGCAGCAATTTGCCCATGCAAAGGGAGCTCAGGCCTTGGCAGGGGCTGCCCAGGGAGCTCTGCAGTGCCCATCCCTGCAGGTGTCCCCTGCAGGTGGCACTGAGGGCTCTGGGCTGGGGACAAGGTGCTGCCCATGGGGCACAGCTTGGACTCGATGACCTTGCAGGTCTTTTCCAACCTCAATGATTCCATGATTCTGTAATTCTCCTCCTTTTCTCTTTAGTAGGAATCACTTTGCAGGCCCCCAGAGCGCCAGAGGGGCGTCACTAATGCACACACAGAAATCTGGTGAGTCAGCTCTCAGCTGTGGGGCTTTTTTAGGAGATAAACAGGGTTGGACACCACTAAGAGCCCTGCCATGGTTGCCAGAAGACAAAAGTTTAGGGCTACCACCCCCACATGTTACATGACACTGTGCTGTCTCTTTTATCTGWGCCTTAGATCCCAACAAACTCAGTGGAGCAGCCAAATAAAAAGCAGCTACAAAAAAAAATTAAAAAAGAAAAAAGAAAAGGTGTGTGGGAGGTATAGGAAGATAGCCAGCCAAGTTAAAAATAAAGGTGGGAAATAAACCAGTGTATGTTTGGTCTCACTGCTTCTTTGCTACCACAGCAGCTTCCAAAATCTGGACAAGCATCATTCTTTTTACTGCAGGGAAGTTCCCCCCAAGGAAAAAAAACACTGAGCCTACAAAATCTGTGACTGTTAATAAGCCTTATAATTTCAGGGTCATTGTTCTTCAAGCCTTGAAATCAACACTGAATCTCCAAGTCCAAACTGGGCCTCAGAGCCTGAACTCATCCCATGTTTTTTTAAGTTGAAATTATGTGAACACAGTGAGACAACTCATCTTTAATGGAGAAATAGTAACTTTGTAGTATGAGAGATAAAACCACATTTCTGCCATGAAGGTAGAATTGTTTCTGCCCACATCAGATGCAAAAACATAGAGGGAAAGGAAAGTTGTGCCCTGTTCTGGACCTGCTCAGGATGTCTGAAAGAAGCCCTGCAGATCCACAAGAGCAAGGCAGGGTCTGGCAAGGACACAGACCCCACTGCTGGGCAGGTCCTTCCCTGCAGGTKTAACTGGTTTTGCCCTTGTAGAGTTGATCCTTGTGGAAGTTTCTGGAGTTCTGAACCAAGTCAGAATCCAAGCAATCCCTGCTGAGTTAGTCCTGCCCTATTTATAGAGCTGCACTTGGCAAAATGATGAATTTAGCCCCACAAAGTAAGGAATCACATGSAAGTTTACACGTATGGCATGGCATAATAAGCATCATTTCCTTGGGAGAAAACAGAGGGTATCTAATTTCCTTACTTTGTTTCCCATCAATAAAGKGCTTTACAAATGGAAATCTGTCAACAGGCCTGCACAAACTTTCCCCACAAGAGGCTGCTAATGAAACTGGGAATTACTGACGTGCCAGGCAGCGGGGTGGAACATTCTGCAGACTCATTAAGGGACGGGGAATTAAAACCCCACAGGCGTAGGCAGGGAATGAATTCACAGTGCTGCCTAAATATAAATAATAATATTAATAACCCCACTGCCACGGCTGTCACAGCTGCTGATAAAAAGGATCTTAATGCTGAGAACCACCAGTTAATGATGTCTAAAGTTTTCCATTTCAGTGCAATAATGGAACAACAACTTTGTGCTGAAACATGTCTGAAAATCACTGGATGGATGACGTGCTGATACTCATCCATGAGCCAGCTTTAGTAATTTTTATAGATTTGTTTTATTATTATTATAATATTTTTTATAATTATATAATCATATAATATTATTATATATTATATTAACTTTTATTATAGAATAGCTTGACTTGGAAGAAACCTTAAAGATCATCTTGTTCCAAGCAGCTTTATTATTTCTTTTAATTAAAAATCCATGGGGCAGCTTTATTAATTTTTTTGCTTTTTAATTATTATATATTATATAATTATATAATATTATAATATATTATGTTATTTTTTTATTATAGAATAGCTTGGCTTGGAAGAAACCTTAAAGATCATCTTGTTCCAAGCAGCTTTATCAATTTTTAAATTAAAAATCCACTGAGTGGCTTTATTAATTTTTTTTTATTTCTTAAATTATTATATATTATATAATTATATAATATTACTATATCTTATATTATTTTTAATAGAATAGCTTGGGTAGGGAGAAACCTTAAATATCATCTCACTCCAAGCCCCTGCCATGGGCATGGACACCTTCCACTCTCTCAGGCTGCTCCAATGAACATTCCCAGGGATG
>JACDOX010000207.1:624604-635465 GCA_014549065.1 Cardinalis cardinalis | reverse complement strand
GGTGACACACGGAGCACCGCGGGACAGCCACCACCAGACACGGGCACGGCTGGGGACAGGGCTCGGGCGGCCGGGGGGCAACCGGCACGGGACAGGGATGGCCTGGGACAGGTGACCTGTCACAGAGACCCAGGTGACAGCCATGGTGCCAATTTCCCGTTACACTGACACCGGTGAGAGCCATGGTACCTGGGASRGGTGTCCTCTGTTACAGTGACAAAGGTGAGAGCCATGCTGCCCGGGACGGGTGTCCCCTGTCACTGTGACACASGTGAGAGCCATGGTACCTGGGAGGGGTGTCCCCTGTGACAGTGACACAGGTGAGAGCCACGGTGCCAATTTCCCCTCTTACAGTGACACAGGTGAGTGTGATGGTGCCAGTTTCCCCTGTCACAGTGACACAGGTGAGTGCAATCGTCCCAATTTCCCCTGTCACAGTGACACAGGTGAGCACCATGGGTAGTCTGGAACATGTGTCCCCTGTGACAGTGACACCGGTGAGTGTGATGGTGTCTGGAATGGGTGTCCCCTGTCACAGTGACACAGGTGAGCACCATGGTCCCTGGGATGGGTGTCCCCTGTCACAGTGACACAGGTGAGAGCTATGGTGCCAATTTCCCGTGTTACAGTGACGCCGGTGACAGTGATGGTGCTCATTCCCCCGTTATAATGGCACAGGTGTGTTCAGTGGTGCCTGGCACCAACGTCCCCCCTTTACAATGACACAGGTGAGTGCAGTGGTGCCAATTTCCCCTGTTCCAATGACACAGGTGAGTGAATAGTGCCTGGCACCAATGTCCCCCCTTTACAATGACACGGGTGGGTGTGATGGTGCTGATTCCCCCACTATAATAATACAGATGTGTGCAGTGGTGCCTGGCACTGACGTCCCCTGTTACAATGGCACAGGTGAGAGTGATGAGGCTGATTCCCCCATTATAATAACACAGATGTGTGCAGTGGTGCCTGGCACTGATGTCCCCTGTTACAATGGCACAGGTGAGAGTGATGAGGCTGGAGCACATCCCACTGTTAAACGCCCCAGGCAGGGTGGCAGAGAGCAGGAGTGCCTGTGCCAGCCATGCCCCTGCCAGTGGTCACTGTCACCCCAGCTGGGGGTGCTGAGGTCCACCAGCAGCCCTCGACAGGGTGAGGGGCTGGGCCAGGGCCAGGGAGCATCCAGGGGGATCATTTGCAGCTGAAGGAGATGGGGCAGGGCTGCAGGTAAGGCTTTGTAAGAGCTCGGGTATAAAACTTTTCRGGTAAATCTTTTGCATGTAAAACCAAGGTGCCCATCCAGGATCAGGCTGTGGCAGCACKGGGAAGCATCGCAGAATCAATTMGGTTGGAAAATACCTCTGAGATCATCAAGCCSAACCTTTGACCGAACATCACCTTGTCAACCCGACCGGAGCGCTGAGTGCCACACCCTTAAACGCCTCYCAAAGTCTTTCCTTAAACGCCTCCAGGGACGGTGACTCCACCTCCCTGGGAGTGCTTTCCAGTGTTTAATCACCTTTTCCGTGATGAAATTCCTCCTGATGGCCCCGGCAGWCTGAGGGGGTTGTGTGTGTGAGGTGTTCCTACAGCCTTTGTCTTCTTCCAAGAACGGCATCCTGCATTTTATGCCGTTGTTGGTCACTGAGTTGAAGTGATGTGACACGTCAGGGGGTTTTTATGATGAGCTTAAATTGTAAAAAAGGGACKTAAAACTTCCCTAAACTGTGTTTCCTATACGCACAGTAACAGTAGCAAGGAGAAATTAATGCCACAGTGACTCAAAATGGAAAGGTTCAGCGAAGGGAAATGAATCATTCAGTTTGGGGARTCGTGAAAAATTTCTGAAAATAAATTTTTAAAACTTTGCTTTATTAGAAAAAGTATTGCCCAAATTTGTTTAAAAAAAATCCATGAAAGCTGCAGGAAGAGGTTTTTTGACCAGTTATATTTTTTTGTTACTATTTCCTTGACTTTACAAACCTTCTGTTTTAAAGTCTAAAACATCACACTCTTGTTCCACTGACTTAAATAACAGTATTCTTGAAATGCCTTCCATAAAGGTGTGTCTAAATAAAGCTAGAGCAAAAAAAAAAAAGGGTAAATAACATCTAATGAGCACATTCCATCTCTGGTTGCCCAAGCAGGAGAAGTGCAGAAGGTTAAAATGAATTTTCAACTTGAATTAATCAAGATAACCCCTCATAAAAAACGCTTTGGAAAGGATAATTGCTGCTTTTAGAACTTTTACCAAGCTATCATTTGGCACTGCTGAGATGRGATTGTCCTCTCTACACTGAGGGGATGGGCATGAACCAATGAAGAGCAATTAGAGAGGTGGCAGAGCCAAAATCAGCTGTGTCAGAAAAGACCAGCACGTGCATTGACATTTTATTAATTATTAATTACTGCCCTTCTCAGCTCCTTCCTTCCTTTGGCCTTCCTAATGAGCCACGGTGTTGGGATGAGTAAAACCTTGGGTGAGGATGGAGTGGGGTGGGTGGGATGGAGTGGGATGGGATGGAGTGGTGTGAYGGTGTTCACAGGGGTCTYAGGAYRAGGGAAGAGATGTAGATCTGATTCTGTGTTACAGAAGGCTTGATTTATTATTTTATTATATATGTTACATTAAAACTATACTAAAGAATAGAAGGAAAAGTTTCATCTCAGAAGGCCAGCTAAGCTAAGAATAGAAAAGAAAAGAATGATAACAAAGGCAGCTGCCTCAGACTCTCTGTCCAAGCCAGCTCTGCTGTGATTGGCCATTAATTCCAAATGAGACCAATCCCAGATGCACCTGTTGCATTCCACAGCAGCAGATAATCATTGTTTACATTCTGTCCCTGAGACCTCTCAGCTTCTCAGGAGGAAAAAATCTTAAGGAAATGATTTTTGATGAAAAGATGTCTGTGACAGAGTGGGGTAAGATGGAGTGGGATAGGATGTGGTGCCCAGTGTGCGTGCACAAGGTTACCCATGCTCATGATGTTTAAAAGACCAGGTCCTTACTTTGCCAGCCTGATTTTAATGGAAAAGCATCTTGGTCACTCTGTGAAGCACCAGGCAAGTCCTGCCCCCCACTCCACTTCCMCAAGACACTTCTACACTTCTTTCCAATTTTCCCTTTTTCTTCTGCTGGTGAGTAGGAGGATTTTCACCCTTTTTTTTTTCCCCCCCAGCCCTTCCAAACCCATTTCTGGATGGTGTGTACACTGTGAGCTCCTAAGGAACCCCCCACATTTTTGTTCTGGGGAGTGTGAGGATGGAACATATGTCTGCACAGCTTGCTGTGCCATCCCACACAAGGAGCTCTGAGGGAAATGGACTTCCTGGGATCCACTCAGGGAAACCTTCTGTCACTGCCACTGGGGCCACGAGTGTAATTTCTGCTTCCTCTGCAGGAGAATGGGACAAATTGTCACGATGGGAATGGCTTCAGACTGAAAAGARCTGGTTTAGATGGGATATTTGGAATAAATCCTTCCCTGGGAGGGTGGGCAGGCCCTGGCACAGGGTGSCCAGAGAAGCTGTGGCTGCCCCTGTGTGGGAAATGGATTTGTACAAAATTCTCGAACACAGAAGGCTCACACAGTGTGTGCATCTGTGTGCARGCTTTAAGATAAGAAATACTGACTTAAAAATACCATAGAATAAGACAGACATTGTTGAGAGAAACAGAACTAGAAACAAGTTTCAAAGGATGGCCTTATTTATAAATAAGACTGGATAGTTTAGAGAAATAGAACTATGAAAGATGCATTGTAGTGGGACCAACAAGGGGTAATTTTAGATAATTGGCTTTAAGGCATTTACAACATGGTGTGGCTAAAGCTAATAAGCCAAGAAATGCTCACAATGTATTGTAACTAAGAAATAGTTARCTTCTGATTGTAACAGTGTAAATTATACCATCTGTATTGACTCRCCCTTCACACGAGACTGAAAATAAAACAAAAGTTTTTAAAATGCCTCTCAGTTACCCCATCTCTAAGTCAGAAAAAAAACTTAATCCAACATCCCTGGATCCCTSGCAGTGCCCAAGGCCAGGTTGGACACTGGGGCAGTGGGAGGTGTCCCTGCCATGGCAGGGGTGGYACTGGATGGGCTTTAAGGCCCCTTCCAGCCCAAACCATTCTGTGATAGAAAATGAACAATATTTGGACACCTTCATCTGTAAAATCACCAGGCCCTACAGYTCCATGCTGCATTTTGGCTTTTTTTAGCTGAGTCAAAGAAAATAAGATCAGATTGTGTGAGCACTGGAACAGCAGAGAAAAGCCACTTTCTGATTAAAGCTGATTTGAGGTCGGTGCTTGAAACAGAAATAAGATTCTGCATTTCTTCATGAAAATGGGCTTGAAAGGAGGTTGGACCATTACAAGGATTTTGAGAAATGGCTCCCTGTCAAAGAAATAAATGCTGTTTTCTCTCATGAAGAGCAAGGGAATTGAAACCCCCAGAAAAGACAAAGGCAGGAGAAAAGCTGCCCATGGGGCTGAATTAGTTATCTCCATCTGGCTGCCTACAGGATGCTGCTCTCCAGTAGCAAATCAGGCCAAAGGGATGCTAAGCCATAACTTTTCTACCTCTGCCTCTGTTTTTTTCCTCTCTTCTTATGCTCTTYCTCCTTTCCTCTGCTGTTCTCCAAAATATCTGGTGCTCTGCAAAGTGTTTCTCATTCAAAACAGATTTTATTCGTGTCAGCTGTAGAAGTCTGAGTGAGACACACAGATCCCTCTCTGTCTCTAATGAGTTTTTTTAAATCTTATAATTAATCTGTCAGTGTAGTCACATTTTTCCTTAATCAGAAGCTTAGAGGAAAAAAAAGCTCTGGAAATAACGGGGCTGGGCCATTTCCTCTTTGTGTCACCTTTGTAAACATTGAGATGCATTTTCCCCCATTGTCTCCCTCCTTAATTTCACTCCAGAGGGGTCTGAAAGGCTGGGCTGGGGTTTAGACTGCAAAAGTAGCTGGGACCAATCCCACCAGGTTGCTTCCCACTGGTCTGAGGAATCCTTCTTTGTCTCTTTCCAAGGAAGTCAGGTAATCTTTGCCTTGATGTAAAGGTTCATGAAATTATGCTGCCATCAATCTAGGCCAGGATAAATTCTCAAAAACCTTGTAACACCAATTTAACCCCTCTGATTTTTTTTTCTTTAATTTCTTTTTTTTCTTTTTTTTTTTTTCCTTGCTGGTTATTATTATTTCTTTATAATAATAAAGCCACAGCCCCTTGCAGAATTGCTGTGGGCCCTTAATGATGAAAGTTTTGGGCATAATCTTCTTCCAGAATTTCACACCCAGGAGGCCTCAGGATTAAACAATTTTTTTTTCTTTTTGGCACGAATACCCTCAACAGTTTTTATTTGTCCTGAAAAAATCTGCACAACTGGAATGCTGTGCTCCAGTCCTCTCCTGCCAGCACTCCTTGGGAACCACATTCCATGCTTCCCCCTTGCCAGGTGCATTTCTCCTCTCCAGCCCTGAAACCAGTGAGTTGTAGCTGGAAAAAAATGAAAATGTCATCATTCAGGGCAGGTAGATGAAGACATTTATCATGGAGTTSAGGCAAGATGAAGTAAGGAAGTTTATCACACAGTGACAGAAGATGCAGCTTTGGTGCTGTCAGAGGGAGTGTAAATCTGAGAAGGAAATTTTTAATACATCAGTTCCCCTGGCAACATTAGCTTTAGAAATGCTTTGTCTCTGATTCAAACAGCTTTAATTGCTCTGGTTATCCTTCAGTTTATTCTAAAGAACTTTTCAGTGCGTGATAACGTGCCAAGAAAAGGGAAACGTCGTTCTCTACACTCATAATCATGATTGCATTTTTCATTATTGCTTAAGGTCATGCTTTTTAGACTCTTCCTGAGGCTTACATGGAAAACCAGATTCTTCAAGGAGTTCAAGCAAAGTGCAAATCTGTCCAGAACTCCTTTAAAACTGGTGCTCACCACCTCTCTCTAGCCAGCAGAGTGAGCCCAGCTCTGGGCACACCAGATGAACAAAGCTTGGTCAGAGGAATGCACACACAGACACTGAGTCCAGGCCTCCCAGTCCCACTGGACTTCCCAGGAAATCCACCATGGGACCATGGAATTAAACCCCTTTTCACACAGAATCCCACAAAATTGTAAGGATTGGAGGGACCTCTGAAGTTCTTCTTGCCCAGCTCCCCCAGGCCTTTCTTATTTTCCTGATGGTTTTGCAAGGGCTGCCACTTATGAGAAACATTCCTACTCACACCTCTGAAAATAGAATATTAATGAATATTCCCCAAGTGCCCTGTGGGGACACCAGTTGTGGGTTTCTCTGGACTGAAGGCACTGGAGATGGTGTTTCATGTTCAGACTCAGGTGTTTATTATTTCTTATCAGTAAAACAGTCTCACTACAGTGAGTTCAGCACCTTTTCACCAGGAGGCACAAAATGGCCAACAATCTCCT
This sequence comes from Cardinalis cardinalis, assembly GCA_014549065.1. Taxonomy (NCBI): domain Eukaryota; kingdom Metazoa; phylum Chordata; class Aves; order Passeriformes; family Cardinalidae; genus Cardinalis; species Cardinalis cardinalis. The sequence continues at coordinate 629,021 of JACDOX010000207.1, read as the reverse complement.
GGTACATGGCCTTTTAAGACTAAACTATCCAATTAAGAGCTGACACCCAGATTATTTTCCCTTTTAACCCAATAACTGATCCCACAGAGCTGCAATGGGGACTTTTCTGCCCAATTACAAAATGCCACCCAAACCCATGGAGAAGGAGGAAGAAGAAGCATGAAGAAGAAACCCAGGAYGACACCCTGTGCCCTCCATCTTGCTTCCATCCACAACACACTAAAAACCCCAAAACCTCAATTTCTCACCCAGTGATACACCTACACGGCTCTCTATAATCTATTTCACAGTTTTGTGGATTCCAGTCTATCTTGAAGTCTGGGAAACTTTCTCCATGGATGAGGGTCAAAGTCAGTGCTGCCCTGGGGGTCAGGGCACCCCAGAGCAGACAGAGAAATATTCCCTGTGCCCTGGGTTTCCACAGTGCCTCACAGGGATGATCCAGAGTGGCACTGCCATGATGAGAGAGCAGAGTGGCACCAGCACAGTGGGTGTGACATTGGGAGATCTGTCTGTCTCCCTTTTGCATTTCCATGAAGCACATCCATCCCTGTGGCTGACATCTTGCTGCTCCCTTTGGGCATTCAGTTAAGATCACCAAGTAGAAATGGCATGGGGGTTTTTTTTTGGGAAATCAATGTTTCCTCTGCACTGTTTGTGGTACCAGGTCTGTGACTGAAAGCTGCCCCTTTGCAGTAGGACACCATAAGGCTCTGGAGAGATGGGTTCAGATACTCAGTTTCTCTTCATGTGGCACAATCACTGCTGTATTTTGGCTTTCTCCTGTAGAGGAGCAGTGAGTTTCATTTTGATATTGAGGCTGAGAGAGTTAGGGCTGTTCACACCAGAGAAATCTCCAGGGAGACCTTACTGCACTTTTCCGTTATCTGAAGGATACAAGAGAGCTGGAGAGGGAATTTTTACAAGGCCTTGTGCTGATAGGACAAGGGGTAATGGCTTCAAACTGAAGGAGAGTCAGTTTAAACTAGATATGAGAGAAGTTTTTACAATTGAGCATGAGGAAAACCGCAACAGGTTGTCCAGAGACGTGGTGGATTCCCAATCCTTGGAAAACTTCAAGGCCAGGCTGGGCAGGCTCTGACAGAGTTGAAAATGTCACTGCCCACAGCAGAGGGGGTTGGACTGGATGGCCTTTAAAGGGTCCTTTCAACCCAACCACTCTGATTCCATGATTCTGCTGGGTCATTTCCTTTGAAACACTTGCAGACAAATAGAGATCTCCCAAAAGCTGAGGGAACTGGTGAATACTAAAAGATCTCAAGAATACAGTAAAGACTGACATTTTAAAGGATAAATCTTCCAGTCCTTTCCTCCTCCATCTCCCATGTACCTGAAGGTGGTGTGGCTCAGGAAACCTCCTGCCAGAGTCCCTCCCACAGGGCTTGGCCTCAGGATAAGGGGCTGACATCCCCAAAATGGGCCGAGGTGCCAGTCCTGGACTGCCAAGCAGATTGTGTTCTGTTTGCCATCAGGATGGCAGTTGTCTGTCACCATGATATTTTATGAAAAATCCCTTTGCCAGGATTTCTTGTCTTGGGAAGCTTCAGCTTCTCCCTGTTTTGCTGCTTTGGAATGTGATTTGGAGAATTGTTTACCCAGCATGTGAATTGTTTTAACTCAATGGCCAATCACAGCCAGCTGTGTCGGGACTCTGGTCAGTCACGGGTTTTTATTATTCATTCTCGTTTAGCGTTCTGATGTATCCTTTCTCTTTCTATAGTATAGTTTTAGTATATAATTTCTTTTAATATAATAAATATGATGTGATACTATAATATAATATAATATAATATAATATAATATAATATAATATAATATAATATAATATAATATAATATAATATAATATAATATAATATAATATAATAATAAATCAGCCTTCTGAGAACATGGAGCCAGATTCTCTTCTCTCACCTCATCCTGGGGCTCTCAAACACCACAGTTGTCTTCTGTTCAGTGGGCAGTTTTCCTTATCTCTTCCACAATCACTCCTCCCTCAGGAGGGGACATCTGCTGATAACAGCCATTGAATGTCCCTGCATGGCTGATAAGAACTGCAGCATCCCACTGGGAGATGTGAGCCCAGAGGGAGGAGCCAAGCATTCCTACCTGGATACAATCTAGAGATTCTGGAACACCAGCACAGCTTCTCCACTGGATTTCCCAGAGGAAGAGCAGCTGCCTCTGCCCCTGGATCTTCAGAGGAAGATGCACCTTTCTCCAGGATCCYTGCTCCARCAGARCCACCCCTGRCACTGCAGSAGGGCTGAGCCACAATTCCAATGGGACTGCTGCCAGCACCCTGACCCACAGGGTGTCAGGCTGGGTTCTGACTCTGTCAGTGTTGTTTTATTTTACTGCATTGTTTATTTCATCCTTTTATTTTCTTCCCTATTAAAGAACTGTCATTCCTGCTCCTATATTTTTGCCTGAGAGCCCCTTAATTTAAAATTTATAGCAATTTGGAGGGGTGGGGAGGGTTTACATTCTCCATTTCAGGGGAGGCTCCTGCCTTCCTTAGCAGGCACCTGGCTTTCCAAACCTAGACAGTGCCTCACAGCCCCTCCTCACCCTGAGCTGTTCCACCCCTCCTCACCCTGTCAGCAGCCAGCAGCATCGCTCCCACTCCACACCCCGCTCCCAGCTCAGCTCTCTCTGCTCTCTCACTCCCCCTCTGCACCTTGACGAGCAGCAGCTCAGGGTGTAAAAGCTGCAGGTCCCTTTGTGTACCCAAGTCAAACATTTACTTACAACTGCTGTTTCAGCAGGAATAATTAAATTAAACACGGAGGGATTAGAGCTGCCTGGCAGATCCACGAGCTGGAGGTGCAAATCACAGCACATCACTAATTTATGGCATTCCATGCACGGGAGTTCGTGGAGAGGAATTGTGTAACTGGAAATGGAGCTGGGATTCCTGAGGAGCAGGAAGGGGATGGCAGACCTCTGTCCCTGCACCCAAAGTCATAAATTAAACAAGGTCAGGTTAGGTCAGTAGCTGAATGCAAGGAATGTTGTGTACACGGGTCACTTGGGCAGATTTTAAGAAGGGACATGGATTTGTTTCTTTTTTCCTGCAAAAATAGTGCATTTTCAAATATGGGAAACATTATTTTTCAATCATTAAAATAATCCAATTACATTTTTCAGTGAAAATGTACTTAAGTGAACTCTTTACAAGAACAGCCTCAAATTCATTGTATTACAAAGCTTTGAAACAGTCTCTGTTTGCTCAGCCAGAACACGTGCAAATTCAATTCTGCCTTTTCAGGTTGGATCTCCTAYGTGCTGCATATGTCTAAGTCCTGTGACAATATTTACAGATATTCCTGGGAATATATTGCTGTCATGAACTAATGAATTGAAGTCCAGTAAAAAAAAAAACTTCAAGCAAAATACATCAGAAATGTAAGCAAGATAAAAGGAAAGATAAAGGCAGTAAGGGAGGACTTTTTATGGGGTTTTTTTGTTCATAACTGCTTGTGTTTGAAAATCAATCTGACAGTCTTCAGTTATTTCACATTTCTCTTTTAAGTGATAAGAGAATAGCCCTGTACTTGCAGGTCCCAGAAGGCCCCTGGCAGCCATCCTCAGGCACACAGTGGGGCAGAAATCACTTCAGTTTGGCTCTTGTTCTTCCCAAAGCTATCAGCTGGGGTTAAATTTCTCTTTTTCTTTCAATTCCCTCACTATTTCCTAAATCATTTTTGAGAAGGGGAGAAAATTCAACAGTTTCAAATTCAGATTCAACAAGACCAAGTGTTGAGTGCTGCCTTTGGGTCTCAACAACCCCGGGGAGCTCCAGGCTGGGCACAGGGGCTGGAGAGCTGGAAAAGGCTCTGGGGGTGCTGCTGACAGGGGCTGGACACAAGCCCAGGGGTGCCCAGGGGGGCAAGAGGCCCCTGGCAGCTGGGCTGGGTGAGGAATTGTGTGTGCTGCAGGAGCAGGGCAGGGATTGTCCCTCTGTGCTGGCTCTGAGAGGCCCCTCCAGGGCTGGGCCCAGTTCTGGCTGGTGCCTTGTGCAGGCTGCCCCAGAGCAGAGGCTGGACAGAGCTAAAGAATAAAGCAGGGATTTATTCAAAGGATCTCCTCCATGGATGCACCTTGGGCAGCACCAGAGCCCAGCCAGGGCTGCACCCAAGATGAACCAGAATGGCCCCAAAATGCATGGCCGGGCACGGGGTCTCTCCCTGGGATCAGTTCTGCTYCATTTGCACCTTGCAGTTCATTGTCCCATTCCAGCTTTAGCCCCTGCAGTCCCACCCTGCTTGTTTTTCTCTCTSCAGCCCACGGTGTTTGTGCTCTGGGGCTGAGATTTGGATCATTTGTCCTTGGTGCCCAGCTGGAGCAGGAATTGTTTTGTCTCCCTGCTCTGTGCACAGAGCTCACTATCCCAT
>JACDOX010000207.1:595611-608478 GCA_014549065.1 Cardinalis cardinalis | reverse complement strand
TTATTATTATTATTATTATTATTATTATTATTATTATTATTATTATTATTGGGGGTTTTTTGTTTGGTTGAGTTTTTTCAGGTTTTTTTGGTTTTTTAATGGTTGCAATGGCCCAGACCAGGTGTCCTTGGGTCCTGCCTCTGTCCCCACCCAGATGCCTAAAGGAAAATCAAGATCATGGCAGGAGGGAAGGCCTTTGTGGCACAGAAATCTTTTGAACCAGAGGATGCATCTTCCTCCTTATTAAAAAAGAAATCAAGAGCCATTAGCTCTTAGTGCACCTTGATCTCATCCACCCAACTTGAAGCCAAAAAAGCATCCTCAGACCTAAATGCAATTTTGCTCTCAAAACCAGCAAAAAGTTTTTTGTGTCTTGGAGTGACTCAAAGTGGAACAGTTTGGCAGGAGGTGCCACTGCTCTGGTAATGTGACAGGAAATAAGTGCTGCAACTGAGGAGTCAGAAAGAAATATATATTCCCAGGGACTTTAGCCAAGCTAAGGAAGCTTGCTGCTATTTTAAAATATCAGCTTGCTTTCCCAAGCCACCTGCAAAATTCTCTGGATGGATCCTGGCCCTTAAACACCCACAAAAATGTTCAGTTTGGGCATGCTGAAGGCCAGATCCTTTCTCCAGGATGGGGAAGATGCTGCAGTGAGGGCTGGAGGCTCCTTTGGAGAGCTCAGGCCATCAATGCAGGGACACCCAGTGCAGTCCAACCTCCCCTGCAGGTGCTTTGGGTCCTTTTCAGGAGCACATTTGGACGCTTTTGGCTTGTTCCACTTGCTCAGGGGATGCAGACCCAGCTGGCAGGCAGCCAGCCAAGGGCGTCCTCTCTCACAGGCAGGGAGAAGAGCAGTGCCCTGGGGCACTCTCATTCTTGGTAGCATTTTCTCCCAAACCTTCAGCCTAAAAGCCTYCTCCTCCTCCTCCTGCCTGTCCTCCCTTCACCTGCTGAGTGCCAACCATCCCTCTCTGGATTTCTCTCCAATGCTAATAGACTCTTCTCCTAATGCTTCCCCTGTTCCTACAACACCACCATGTTCCTTTTATCYCTGATGCTAATGGGCATATTTAACTTATTTCAGAATGGCCTCATGAATCAGCAATTTTATCCTACTTGCTCTATTCCAAAGCCCAGATCTCAGCACAGATAAGCAATTGTCCAGCAAGGGATGAATCAGAGCAACCTGACCCTTCATTGTGCTGGGTAGGAATAAAACCCAGCTCATATTCCTCTTATCTTCATAAACAAAGTMATGAGGAAATTTCTTCCTTAGGCTCTTGTTGCCTCTGCCAGGACTCCAAAAGTCCAGTTCTCCAAAATAATTCTGTGCCTCCAAACCAAATTATTTACTGCACCCTCTTTTACAAGTAGTTCTGCTGCTGGTTGTTTTTCCTCATCTTAATGCAAAAGAGAAATAAAATAGAAAATGGTTATTTCAGATGGAATGAGGATCTTGCTCTTCTCCCTTGGAAACAGTCTCAAGATACATGAAGGAAGAAGTAAAATAGCACTGAAGAGAAGTGATAATTATGCAAGTTAAAAAAAAAAAAAACATTCAAAATGGGAAAAATTGCCAATGAAGATATTCCAGTACCACTCCTAAATCTTTGCTGCTCAGTCCTGATGTAGGATGAGGACCTGTCAGGATGTTACATTGCAAATGGTTTTTTCCCCTGTTTTAAGCTGGGGGAGCACTTGGAGCAGGTGAGCCTGGTGCTCCTGCTTTGCCCTTTTGTTTCATTCTGCCTCTTGGCACAATCATTTTTCGGTGTTTGGAACTTTATACCTCCCCAACAGTTGAACTAAGTCCTTGCATTCATGTGCCTGTTCAAGCATCAAGTCTGGTACTYTGGGAGGAAAAAGTCTTCCTGGCCAAAGAAACACAAATCCAACCGTGGGGCCCTCATGCTGGCAAATCCTTTGTCAATAACTACTTGGCTTTAAAAGTGCTGATTATACACATAAATGTTTGTGGGATCAGGGCCAGCGGCTGTGATTTTAATTACTTACCTGTGCCATGTGGATATTCTGTTTTTCAGCATTTTATCCCAGCAGGACAGCGASGAGAACACTGCCCTGGCCTTGTCCCAACCGATCCTGGTCTTTATGTGGGGCTGCCAAAACATTCCCCCGTGTAAGACACCCATAAAATCCGGCAAGTCAGATTACTCACGGCCCCGTTCCCACCCCCAAATCAGTCTGGGACACCCTTTTCACCAGGGCAAGGACGTGGCAGCCCGGAGCTGGGGACACCCCTGCACGGCGAGGTGTGGATTTGGATGCCGGTTTCCAGCAGGGTCACACCTGCAGCCCCCTCTGCTCTCCCTCTCCCACCCACCAGGAGAGTTTGGGAAAGTCSGAGCGGCGGCTCCGAGGGCACATCCAGGGATGGAGGGAGAGAAGGGAGAGAAAGGAGAGAAGGGAGGGAAGGAGGGAGAGAAGAAGGGAAGAGAAGAAAGGAAAGAAAGAGAAGGGAGAGAAGGGAGAGAAGAAGGGAGAGAAGGGAGGGAAGGGAGAGGACAAGGGAGAGAAGGAGGGAGTGGAAAAGGGAGAGAAAAAGGGGAGAGAAGAAGGGAAAAGAAGAAAGGAGAGAAGAAGGGAGGGAAGAGAAGAAGGGAGAGGAGAAGGGAGAGAAGAGAGGGAAAAGAAGGAGAGGAGAAGGGAGAGAAGAAAGCAGAGAAGAAAGGAGAGAAGGGAGAGAAGAAGGGAGAGAAGAAAGGAGAGAAGGGAGGGAAGAAGGGAGAGAAKAAGGGAGAGAAGAAAGGAGAGAAGGGAGAGAAGAAGGGAGAGAAGAAAGGAGAGAAGGGAGGGAAGAAGGGAGAGAAGAAAGGAGAGAAGGGAGGGAAGAAGGGAGAGAAGAAGGGAGAGAAGAAAGGAGAGAAGAAAGGAAAGAAAGAGAAGGGAGAGAAGAAGGGAGAGAAGAAGGGAGGGAAGAAAGGAGAGAAAGGAGAGTAGGGAGAGAAGAAGGGAGAGAAGAAAGGAGAGAAGAAGGGAGGGAAGAAAGGAGAGAAGAAGGGAGGGAAGAAGGCAGGGAAGGGAGAGAGGGAGCCCCTGCTCCCGCTCCTACCTGCAGCTGCCGAGGGAAGCGGCGCCTCCTCACCCCGGGCGCCCGCAGCGCATCCTCCGGCGGCTGCGGCTCTTCCCGGCGGGATCTGCGGGATCTGCGGGGCTACAGCTGCCCGGCTGTGCCCCTGTCACCCCAAAACCCCGCTGTGCCCAGCCAGGGGCTCATCCTCGGCCGGGCTCCGGAGGCAGAAGCGGAGGAAGGCGGGGATGCGGCGGCGGTAACCTGAACTCCCGGCTGCCGCTTCCCTCCCTCGCTGCTCCCTCCCTCTCTCCTCCCTCCCTCCCTGCCGTGGGTAGCAGACCCACTGAGCCTCTGCTCCGSGTTAGCAGCTGGCTGCGGATGGGTTTATTTGGGGTGTTTTGGGTGGGAGCGGGGAAGCAGCGTCCTGCCAGGAGCGGGAGAGGGAAATGAGAGCAGCGGCGGCTCCTCCCGGCGCTGGGAAAGTTCGGCCGGGCGCTCCCGGGCTCCCAGCACAGCCTGGATGTGCTCAGAGCGACAGAAATCCCCCTCTGCTCCAAAGCCCGCCCTGAGGCACCCTCCGAGGGGTTTTCCTGCTGGGCAATGACAACCAAACGCAAAACCACCGCACCGGGGAAACGSGAAAGCGAGGGGAGCAAACCTCACCCTGTGCGCGCCCCGGGGCGAGAGCATCCCTGAGCGCCTGCCCTGGACCCCCTGTCTGCCCGATCCCGGGGCTGTCCGGGCTCAGGACAGCATCCCTGAACCTGGACCCCCGGGCCGCGCTCAGGACAGCATCCCTGAGCGCCTGCCCTGGACCCCCTGCCCAGCTGAACCCCGAGCTGGGCTCAGGACAGCATCCCTGACCCCCCTGTCCGCCTGAACCCCCAGCTGGGCTCAGGACAGCGCTCAGCGCCAAGCCTTTGCTTCAGGGCAAAGTACGAGTCCCGGCAGGACACCCGATGCCTTCCCAGCACCAATTCCGATACTCGGGGCACGTGGAGAGCCGCTTGTACCTTCATGAGCCGTCCCCCTGGTGACGGCCACCAGCGGCAGCTTCACGGCACAACAATTATCGAAGCAAATGGCTCCGGGGGAAAGACGTTGGTCTTCTAAACGCTGCAAGCTACAGCAGGAAGAAAAAAAAAAGAAAAAAAAAAACCCAACCCTCCCAGACAACCGTTGTGGATAAAGCCTCACATTTAATARCAAAATACCCAGGGACGATCCAGCGCGCTTGGAATTTCTAGCGAGAAAATATTCACTTTGATTTGTCATTGTCATTGTTTTCCCTTTGAAACAGGTTGTTAGAGCGCAGCACAAGAAAACACGAGACAAATCAATCACTGCGAGCTGCTGGCAGCTCCCTTTCTCCTCCCCCTCCACTCCAAGGCTGGAGATGSAGAGATGTGGTTAAGGAGACACACAAAACGCTGTTTGCTGTGTGCACTCTGCAGGAGAAACACGAGTGAGAAGAGAGGTCCAGGTCCATTTCCAGATTTGCTGCAGAAAGGACTGCCCCAAAAGCTTTTTCTTTTTTTTTTTTTTTTTAATTATTCAAAAACCACTCCCGGGTAGCTTTAGTTTCCTGCAATGAGGAAGYATTAGCTAAGGCACCTGAGAGTGCCTGTGCCTCCCTCTGCATGCATGACTCTCTCCTTTGTACTCCAAGTTCCCAAAAAAMCCTTGCTTTAGTTTTGGGGAAGTGCTAACACTTCCTTTGTCACTGCCTGACCTACAAAGTCCGACAGCTACTGAACACACAAAAGCTTCTSCATGCAAATTGTCTGCCCTCCACCTGGAAATGAGGAAGGTTTGGGCATTTTCCCATGGAAAACARGAGCACAGTGCTGGAGCTGGGGCCCCAACCTCTGCCCACATTGCTGCTGAGCATCACAGCTCACTGGCCGCCATCAGGGCAGCCCTAAAATGAGAATCATGGAATCACAGAATGGTTGGGGTTGAAAAAGACTTTAAAGCTCATCCAGCTCCACCCCCTGCCATGGCAGGGACAGCTCCCACTGTCCCAGGCTGCTCCAGCCCCAGTGTCCAGCCTGGCCTTGGGCACTGCCAGAGATGCAGGGGCAGCCCCAGCTGCTCTGGGCACCCTGTGCCAGGGCCTGCCCACCCTCCCAGGGAACAATTCCTTTCCCAAATCTATTCTGACCTGCCCTGCYTCACCTCAAGGCCATTCCCCCTGGTCCTGTCACTCCATGCCCTCGTGAGAAGCCCCTCTGCACCTCTCCTGTAAAGCATTAACTGAGAGGGGCTCAAAGGTCTCCCTGAAGCCTTCCCCAGGCTGAGCAGTGCCAGCTCTCCCAGCCTGGCTCTGTAGCAGAGGTGTTGTTGGGTTTGGTGTTGCTGAAATGGCTCCTGAGGTATTAAAGAGTCTTTTTTCCCAGCCCCACARTGGAAGAAGWMGTYGAGATTCCTCAGCTCTGGTTTTCAAGGTTGTTTATTTTCTCTTATCTATCACATTCTTTCTCTGACCTGCTGAGGTCTGTCCAGCAGGTTGGGTTGAGGCACAGTGACCGCCCTTGGGGTGGTGTTGGCTTTTTATACTAAGAACAAAATGTACCTTATTTACAATAATTTCCCAATACCTATCACCTATGTTAGACAGTCTGTCTCTACCCTAAACCAATGCAGAAGTGCCACCATCACAGCAGAAGATGAAGGACAAGAAGGAGAAGAAGAAGAAGAAGAAGAAGAAGAAGAAGAAGAAGGAGAAGGAGAAGGAGAAGGAGAAGGAGAAGGAGAAGGAGAAGGAGAAGGAGAAAGAAGGAGAAGGAGAAGGAGGAGAAAGATTTGACACACCCAGATTCCTCCATCTTGCCTCTTGTCTTGAACTCCCATTCTAAAAACCCCAAAATTCTACATTTTCACCCTGTGATAAATTCACCATCATTCTACTCAAACTCTTGTGGCTTGTAACTCCTCACACAAAGCTGGTAATTGTTTCCATGGGCTAAAATCAAAGGCACAGGTGGTTTTGACTCTRTGCCAAGGTCTCTGAGCCCCCTGCCAGGTTCTGGAGTCCTCCAGGGCAGCCAGAGGGATGTCCTGGGTTCTGACAAGCTGTTCCAGCCCCTCATCCTCGTGTCCTTGCTCCAGACTCATTCCAACAGCTCCAGGTTTTCCTCATGCTGGGCACCCAGAGCTGGATGCAGCGTTGAGCACTGCAGGGGGGGCTGCCAGGGCAGCRTGGAGGGGGAGAATTCCATTGCCAATCCACACAAAGCATTTTCCACTCCCTCCAGCCAGGCCAGCCACCCCCAGGTCACTGCTCCCAGGCTGCTCTGTGAGTTTTAGCAATTTGCTAAATTCTGAATTCTCCAGGGTTTTTAGGCTGCCCAGCTGTCAGCTCCAGGGCACTCAGAGCACTCACTGCAGGGGCAGATTACACAGCCCAGGGTCTGGGAGGGGCACAAGGGGACAGAAAATGAACTCTGGAATATCCACCTTCGCTTTCTGAGGGGAAAAAACCCACCCAACAAGCACAATCTGCTCCTCTCTGCCTCTGATTCAGGACTGTTTGCTGTGTGAGTCCACCCCTACCCCAGCATCTCAGTAATCAGTGTAATGCACACATGTGCCYGCATTTCACCAGCAGTAAATTTAAGGCAACATATACCTACATGAAATCAGGCCTCAAAGAGTGAGTCAGGGCCTAAATCAGTGTTGCAATTGAACTAAAATAATCTAAGGCTGCTCTAAATGCACATAGCTTTAACCTGTCACATCAAATGAAAATTATGTACTAAACTGTAATCTTCCTGTTCCCTTAGTCATCAAAAGAGGCCAGATAAAATTAAAAAAAAAAACTATAAAAAAGAAGAGAGCGTGGATGCTGTTCAGAGGATGAGGAGGAGGTGGGGCTCATGGAGCAGGATATTCACAGAGTCATTAAAGTTGGAAAAGCCCTCCCAGTCCCAGCTGTGCCTTGTCCCCACCTTGTCCCCAGCCCAGAGCTCTGAGTGCCACATCCAGGAATTCTTGGATACCTCCAGGGATGGGGACTCCAAACCTCCCAATGTTTAGTCACCCTTTCAGTGAAGAAATCCTTGCTGATGTCCAACCAATCCCCTGGCAAAGCTTGAGGCCATTCCCTCTTGTCCTGTCCCTTGGGAGCAGAGCCCACCYGGCTGCACCCTCCCCACAGAGAGTGACAAGGTCCCCTCTGAGCCTCCTTTCCTCCAGGCTAAAAAAAACCCCATAAAACYTAAAATTCTGCTTGAACCAAGGGGTGTTTCTGCCTTCCAAGGCACACTCAGCCCCAGCCCCCCAGCACTCCCATCCATTCTCCAAGCAGAAAAGCAGCRCCCTGAGTCGCTGCTTGCATTGGTGGCTCTGTGTTGTCACCTCCTCTGACATGGCCTGGCTAAGGGACAGTAAATATTTCCACACCTGTGTTTGTCAGAGCCTGAGGCAGGCAGGGATAAGGTCAGGCTGCAAACACCMCCCAAAAGATGCCATGGGCTGGGCTCGTGTGGTAGAATCAGGTGATTCCCCCATGGGGAATTATTGGCACCTGACTCCATTGATTCGGGAGCTGAACAATTGCTTTTTTAAAACTTTACTATATTACATGAATACTATACTATATTAAAGAGATACTATACAAAGGTAAATACTAAAGAAAAACCCATGACTGTCTGAGACAGCCAGGACACAGCTCTGACCCAACTGGCCAAGGAAACACAACAATCCCCAGCAGAATCCAATTGACAAACCCCTTCAGGTAAACAATCTCCAGAACACATTCCACGCATTCCACGTGTGCAAAACAACGGAGCAGAGAATAGAGATAAGAATTGTTTTCTCTTCTTCTCTGAGGGTCCTCGATGCAATTCCCAGGAAATATCCTTGGGAAGTTGTTCCTGCCTGTTCTCTATAAAGAGAGCTCTGGCTACAATTCACCCTTCTTATTATAATATAATTAATATATCATTATAATAATATTATAACATAATAATTATATAATATATAATAAGTAAATCATTAATATAATTAATTCTTATTATAATAGAATCCTTATTAATATAAATTTAAATATTTATTTAATATCAATATTAAGTTATATAATATAATTATTATATATAGCTTATATAATATAATTTTTATTTACAATATTATATGATACGAATTATAATTATATTCATTTTATAWTTATAATTATAATATTTTATAATTAAAATTGTACATTTTATAATTTATATTATTATATAATATATATTATAATTATATATAGTACAGTATATATAGATTATCTGTTAATAATTATTATAATTAATAATTCTATTTATAATTAATTATAGTATATTATAATTATATATAATGCAATAATTATTATAAAGTATTTATATTATATATAGTAATGTTATCTAATAAGATAATTGATACAATATAATTATTAATATAATATAGTGTAATTCTTATATAATTATTATATAATATGATTAATTCTTAATCTAATATAATATAATATAATATAATATAATATAATATAATATAATATAATATAATATTCTTATTAATTCTTTATTAATTCTTATTTTAATAAAAATTAAAACAAGGCTGCGTTTGCGATTCTACTGCTGGGCCCCTTTCTTCTCTCTGTGCTACTTCAGGAAAAAAMCTGGGAGAGAGAATTATGTCTCTGTTTGTTCAGAGAATGTGAATGCCACAGGCTTGAGGTTTGCTACATTTTGCTTTTTCACCAGGATGAAAAACGTGAGTAGGAGCTCYGTCCTTGGGTTTCTCTGTGGGGGCAGGCACAGGAGCTCCTGCAGATGAAGAGGGTCATCACTGATTTACACCCTGCCACTTGCTGTAGCAATGGGATGTTTCGATGGCTTCACTGCCTGACTGYACTGGAAGCTTTAAGGATACTCACTCTAATGCAAAATCAAACCCAATTTTCATGCAGAGCTCTTCAAGATTTTTCTGCAGAAATCTACAGATTTCTTTCAGTCAGGAGGAGGAGTTTTGTTGAAATAACACCCTCAGGCCTTCAATGGGTGCAGTTCATGTTACAAAGACACAACAGCAGCGCAGATCAATCTAAYATGAGGAAAATTGTTGCCAATAAAACCTACTTGTGAGGCAGCAAAATGGTTTCTACCTTCAGATTTACAGGATTATAATTCTTCTGATGTAAAACTGACGGGTTTTGCCCAGAGCAGCTGTGGCTGCCCAATGTCTGGAAGCGTCCCAGGCCAGGTTGGATGGGGTTGGAGAAATCTGGGATAGAGGAAGGTGTCCCTGCCCATGGAAGGGGGTGGAAYGAGGTGAATTTYAAGGTCCCCTCTAACCTAACCATTCTGTGATTCTGTGCCTCTAAACCCACACCTTTGGCAGACAAGACACACCAGGTACCTCACTCTGCATKATTTAAATTCCCTGATTCTATAGCAGCACCTCTACCACAGGGAGAGGGTTGGAACAGTGCTCACTTAATGAGATCAAAATATGTAAAATTCGACTGCAACTTGTGCAAAMAAGGCCCAAATAGCTCTCAGCATCAGCAGTTAACAGGATAAATGGGCAGCCAGTGTTGTGCACACCTGACTCCTGTGCCCATCAGTGCTCCTGGGGCTGCCTCCAGCCCTGCTTTCATCCCTCAGAGCACAGAAAGGTTTTTCCTGCTGACAGAATCATGTCCAGGCAGGTTTTGAGCATCTCCAGAGAAGGAAACTCCTCAGCCTCCCTGAGCAGCCTCTTCCAAGGTTTTGTCACCACCACAGGAAAGTTTTCCTTCATATTCAGATGAAACTTTGTGTGTTGCAGTTTTTGCCTTGTCCTGCTGCTGGGCACCACTGAAAAGTCTGGCTCCATCCCCTKGGCACCTGCCTTTAAGATATTTGGGTGCATTGATAAAGTCATGGAATCCCAGAATAGTTTGGGTTGGAAGGGACCTCAAAGCCCATCCAGTGCCACCCCTGCCATGGCAGGGACACCTTCCACTGTCCCAGGCTGCTCCAACCCCAGTGTCCAACCTGGCCTTGGGCACTGCCAGGGATCCAGGGGCAGCCCCAGCTGCTCTGGGCACCCTGTGCCAGGGCCTGCCTACCCTCCCAGGGAAGGATTTCTTCCCAAAATCCTCCCTGAGGATGCCAAAGCCATCTCAGCACCTGGAAGATCAGGCTGAACCCTGGCTCTGCAGGGCTTTCAGCTCTCCCTGCCCTCTGAGCATGGGCTGAGGGCGGGCAGCCGGGGCTCTGTGGGTTTCAGCCCATCCTCATCCTCGTCCTCATCCTCATCCTCATCCTCATCCTCATCCTCATCCTCATCCTCATCCCCATGGCCTCACACTGGCCAGGGCTCAGAGCTTTGGCCTCAGCCATGACCTACATGGAGCTGGCAGCTCCTCCTCATCCCTTTGGCTGGGCTGAGCCCTCTGAGCTGATCCCATCCCTGTCCTGTGCTGCTTTCCAGGGCCTGAATYCCATTAACCCTTCCCTTCACTTCCCCAGCACGAGGCCAGCACCTGGCAGAGCACCAGGGAAATACAGGGTGGAGAGCAGGGAAAAGGTTTTTGCAGCAAGGGTGAGAAAGTTCTGGAATGGCTGCCCGGGGAGGTGGTGGAGTCCCCATCCCTGGGTGTGTTTAACAAAGCCTGGATGTGGCACTGGGGGCCAGGGCTCAGCTGAGCTGTTGGGGCTGGGCTGGACTCGATGACCTTGAAAGTCTCTCCCAACCCAGGGATTCTGGGAATTCTGGGAATTCATTCTGTGAATTCTGTGAATCTGTGAGAGCGTGGCATTGGTGCTCACCAGTGCCCCCAGCCTTTCCCACATCCCTCCTGCTGCACTGGGGGATTTGGCTTGGAGCCATTCAGGCTTTTACTAAAGCATGTGGCCTGTTCCAATAAACAGTGCAGGTTATGAAATGCTGGGGCCACCAAAAAAGTGCAGCACAACCTCACCCTCAGCCTGGAAGGAGCCCTTGGCACATCTGTGTGATTCTGTCCATTCTTTAGGTATGGGARATGGATTTGTAGAAAATTCTCAAAGCCTGACAGAAGGCTCACATAGTGTGCATATGTGTATAAACCTTAAAATAAAATAAAAAAAATTACTTAAAAATACCATAGAATAAGACAGACATTGTTAAAAGAGAAAATGAACTACAAACAAGTTTCAAAGAATGGCCTTACAAAAAAGGACTGGATACCTTAGAGGAATAGAACTATAAAAGATATATTGTATTAAGACCCACAAAGAGGAATTTTAGATTTTTTATTTATTATTATATTATATATTTATTATTATATATTATTTATATATTAAATATTAGTATTTATTAATTATATATATTATATTAATAATTATATTATTTTATTATTATTTAGGCATTATTATTAAGGCATTCGCAGCATGGTGTAGCAAAAACTGATAGCGTATTGTAATTAGAAAATAGCTTCTGGTTGTGATAATGTGAATTGTAACACCTGTATTATCTCACCCTCCAAATGAAACTAAAAAATAGAATTTTTTTTTTAAATGCCTCTCTGAGTCAGGAAAGGGCTTAATGCAACATGCAGGGACAGGGGGTGTGACCCCCTGGGCCCCCCAGAGCTGCCCTCTCTGCCAGCAGGCACACAGCTCTGCCCTGGCACTGATGGGAATCCAATCACACGCTCCAGGGCTTCTGCCTGAAGCAATAAGGAAAGCAGATTAATTTTTTTGGTCCCTGCYCACTGCACAATTAAGTGGAAGGTTGTGCAGGCTTCGCCTGTGTTTGTGGGTTTTTGTCCTGTTGGCTCATTTTGAAGAAAAAAAAAGAAAAAAGGAAAAGAGGGAAAGGGAAAGGAAAGGGGGAAAGGGAATGGGGAAAAGGGAAAGGAAAAAGGAAAAGAGAAAAATGGAAGGGAAAAGGGGAAAGGGGAGGAGGGAAAGGGGAAAGGGAAAAGGGGGGGAAGGGAAAGGGAAAGAGATAAAGGGAAAGGGGAAATCAGAAAAAAAAAGAAAGGGAAAATGGAAAAAAGGAAAGGGAAAAGGAATAAGGRAAARGGRGGRAAGGAAAAAAAGGAAAGGGAATAATGGGAAGGGTAAAAAGGAAAAAAGGGAAAGGGGAAGAGGGAGAGGGGAAAAGGAAAAAGGAAAAAGGGACAGGGAAAATGAAAAGGGAAAGAGATAAATGGAAAAATAGAAACGGAAAGATATAAAGGGAAAGGGGAAAAGGGAAATTGAAAAAAAATGAAAGAGAAAATGGAAAAAAGGAAAGGGAAAAAGAGAAAGGGAAAGGGGAGGAGGAAAAGGAAAAAAAGTAGAAGGAAAAATTGAAAGGGTAAGAAGAGTAAAAGAAAAAGGAAAAAAGTCAATTGAAAAAGTGAAAAAGTGAAAAAGTGAAAAAGTGAAAAAGTGAAAAAGTGAAAAAGTGAAAAAGGGAAGGGGAAAGGGAAAGGGAAAGGGTCAGTATGAGGCAGTCATGAAAAGCGCAGGGAAGGTCAGGGTCACCCTGGAGCTGGGCAGGTCCGAGGATGGAGCCCGGGCATTGGGATCTGCTCCAGGATCTGCATCCATGCCTGGGACCCTCTCTGGGAGCAGGGAACCTGCAGCCTCCCCTGGGKAAAGGGCAGAGCTCTGTCCCCTTAACCCCTGAGGGAAGGACAACACCCAGCCAAGGATGTGAGCTCGGGAAACAAGGACTTAAACCCAGGTTTAACAAAACTCCCACTGCTTCCCTCCCAGCCTTATCTGCCTCCAGTGTTTTCCCAGCCCTGACTGGTCTGAGCTCCTTTATCTGGTGCAGGCCATGAGATTGACGCTGTGATGAAGCCTGACGGAAGTGCCAGAAAATGCTCACTCAGTTATGCCTCTGACAAATGGATC
>JACDOX010000207.1:467905-584463 GCA_014549065.1 Cardinalis cardinalis | reverse complement strand
AGCCTTTGCCCCCTGCATTGCCAGAGGAGCAGCTTTCTGCTGCCCTGCATTGGCAGAGGGAGCCCAGGCCCATCTGCAGCAGCCCTGGAGCTGCAGAGGAAAACTCCCCCCTTGTGCAGGATCCCTGCTGCAGCAGAGCCACAGCTGGCACTGCAGGAGGGCTGAGCCCCCATGGGATGGGGCTGGGACACCACCCTGACACACAGGGGGCAGGGCATGCTCTCACTCTGGCGGGGGTTTTTCTTTTTGTACTATTACATTTGCATTTTTAATTTTCTTTCTGTTATTCCTATTCCCATATCTTTGCCTGAGAGCCCCTTAATTTCAAAATTATAATAATTCAGAGGGAAGGGGTTTACATTTTCTATTTCAGGGGAGGCTCCTGCCTTCCTTAACAAACACCTGGCTTTTCAAACCAAGACAGCAGCCTATGGTCAAAATTGGGCTTGGAC
Organism: Cardinalis cardinalis; assembly: GCA_014549065.1. NCBI lineage: Eukaryota > Metazoa > Chordata > Aves > Passeriformes > Cardinalidae > Cardinalis > Cardinalis cardinalis. The sequence goes on along the minus strand of JACDOX010000207.1, from coordinate 584,011 downwards.
AAGCTGGTGTCAAAACTCAACGTCTCAGTGCCTCAAAGAAACTGTGGCCTCCAAAGCAGTCCCAGGTGTTCTCAGAGATTCACCCTTCATCTCTCCACATTTCTTTCCTCCTTTTATCCTTGGTGGTATTTAAAAGTGAAGTTGTGACTCTTAAGGAGGCTTTTTTAGTGGTGGGGTTGGCAGTGTTAAGTTYATGGTTGGATTCAGGGATCTCAAGGGTCTTTTCACACCTAAATGATCCCAAATTCTCAGTGACAGAAAGGCATCACCACAGTTCTCCACWCCTAATTTGGACTCTTGTGCCCTTGGTTTGTGTCACCCAACTCTGCACCTGGAGTAACCAATGAGTTCCTTTCCCCTGAGCTAAATGGAGACAGAAACTCTTTCAGATGATTCTCAGCTGAGATTTGTTGCTCCCTCCCTGTGCTTCTTGCTTGGMAATGATGGGAACAACAAGCATCCTTCAGGATATCTGACATCAAACCTAAAACTCACAATCTGCTTCCTGAAGGAATGACTGTCTTGAGTTCTCAGCTTCCCAGATGATATGTCAAGCATATTTCCAGCCTCCCAAAGCTGCCAAAGGATGCAGACAGACAGACTTATCTCCTGACATTAAAGAGAAGACTGTAAGCAAGTTTTATTCCTGGGAAGGTGGATGAACAGATGTGGTGGCTGGAAAAGAGGTCAGAAACCCTGACTGGGGGATGGTGCTGCCCTGGCAAAGCTCCTGAGCAGATTAATTTCTCTCCAATGARTTTCACAAAGAGTTTTCTTAGGAGAAAATCTCTCACACAGTTTGTGGGCTCAGAAGTGCTCTCACCCATGGCCCAAGTTGCTTTCTGGACCTGCCATTGCAGCATCTCATATTTATTTTCCCACAAAACAAACAATTGACTAACCCTATCCACTCTGGTGCTCGCCATGGTACTCGAAATCACGTCTTTGACACTTCAGCAGCCTGTGAAACTTGACAATCAATCATCCCAAAGTGCCAACAGCCACATCCTATGACATACATGGATCTGTAGGAAGCATAGCTTGAAGCCTTTCTAATTTTAGCTCGTTTCAGGATACGAGAAGTTTCAAGCATCAATCATCCAAGGAAAATGCTTTACATACCAAAGTGTCACCAAAAAAAAMCCAAAAAAAACCAGGCACAGCCTGCTGGTTTGTGTGTAACTGGGGTGCACTGGAAGGATTTTGCATCCATGGATTCCTGAAGCCTGTGAAATGCGGTGTACTCTGTGCTAACCAGCTGCAGTTGCCTTCTCCCAGTAAAACAGGAATATATACATGCAGGCAGTATTCCTCCAAGTGCATTTAAGCCAATAGCTCACAAAYTCGTGCCACTGATTTTCATTCAGCTGCAGTTTAGAAAAGATTGGATTCTTTGCCCTAAATTACTGCAGAAAGTATTAAGCTTATGTAAGCAGAATTAACATTATGGCTAAAACCACCGAGCAGCAGCCAGCCCCAGTTTATCCTTGGCATACTCACAGCCCCCTTTTCTCCTGGCAGGAAGGATGGCCAGCACCTGCTGATCCCAAGGAACATCCCAAATTTCTGTGCTGGCTGCAGGATCTTTGCTGTCCCGTTTGCTGTCTCACCCCAGCCACCAGCTGCAGACCAGGGCAGTGTGTCCCTCCCACGTGGGAGGCTCAGCATTCCTCACATTCCCTCCCAGCCTTCCCAGATTAGACCCTGTCCAGAAGATCACTGCTGTATTTCTGCCTTAACAAGAACGGGCAGAGTGTGGAGGGTTTTGTCTCAAACCCAAAGGCTGCAGCCCTGCCTGGTGTCCTGAGCACTCTCAGGGGTTTTGTTCTGAGGGGAAAAGTGGAACTTGGGGTTCAGCAGGCACAGGGAGCTCAGGCAGCCTGGAAATACATCAAGGCACAGCACACATTGGATTTACCACATTTCCAGAGTGATTAGCAGTTCTGTGTTTATATTGTCCACCCTGCTCCCCAAAGTCTTTCTGCTCCAAACCTCTGCAGCAATGAATGACTGGTGTCCTGGTTTGGCTGCTGGTGAGATGGGGAAAATTTCCCCCAGGAAGAGAAATTTCCTGCAGGAATGTAAGAAATGCTAAAATCAGTGGCTCACCTAAGCTGGTACTCAGTCTTTCAAAGTGGAAACGGGCAAAACTATTTAGGAACAGCAATATTTAAATCCTTTTGCCCCCAGTCACCAGCATCTGTGATTCCTTGGATTTGGGATGTTGTGGACACGTCCCAGGCTGTGGTATCCGTTTATGACCCTGCTGTTCCTGACACTGACCAATCCTTTTATGTTGACATTCTCAGCTTCCATAACATCCTGTGACGACAAATTCCAACATTTCCTGACTCACTCCATAAAAACATTCTCTCTCTTTTCTCTTTCAAGCCAATCTATTAATTTCATTGTGTCTGCTAATTTTCATTATGCTGTTGCAGGATTTTCTGACTCACTCTTCTGCATTCATCTTTATGATTTTTGTAGCTTCCTTGGCTTCCTCTCCAAATTGAAAAGTCTTTTCAGCMTCCTCATGGAGCAGCTGTTTCATCCCCTCCAGCTGCTGTTCTCTCTGTATTTCTCACATCCCCAGGTCTACCCTGAGACCAGACTGCACARCCTGTGCAACACAGCCAGGTTTGTGTGGCTGCCAAGCCCTGCCATCGTGCTGACAGAGCATTTCCCTGGGTCTTGCACCTTGGGCAAGATGATTTTGGAAGGAGCTGGAGCTGCTGCAGGGAGCCCAGAGGAGGCTCCAGGATGAGCAGAGGGCTGGAGCAGCTCTGCTGGRAGGAAAGGCTGGCACAGCTGGCATTGTTCACCTGCACAGGAGAAGCTTTGGGCTGAGCTCAGGGTGGCCTTGCAGGGCCTGGAGGAGCCCCAGGAAAGCTGGAGAGAGACAATTGCCAGGGGATGCAGGGACAGCACCCAGGGAATGGCTTCCAATGGACAGAGAATAGGTTTAGATGAGATATTGAGAATAAATTCTTTATTGTAAGAGGCACAGGTTGCCCAGAGAAGCTGTGGCTGCCCCTGGATCCCTAGAAGTGTCCAAGGCCAGGTTGGATGGAGCTCTGAGCAACCACAGATAGTGGAAACTGGATGATCTTTAAGGTCCCTTCCAACCCAAACCATTCCATGATTTTSTGATTCCATGGCTTTGTACAGCCCACAACCCTAAGGATGGAGAAAACATCTGCAGCAGAGTGAAATTAATGCTTTTGCAGACAAAGAGCAGATATGACAGAAAAAACACATTTATTTCAACTGCTGCACAATGGGAATCTCAATCATTTTCWAAAGGCAGCTGAGGGAGAAGTGACTCACATGGCTTGTGTACAGGAAGCCTCTTTGCAGTTTTCAGTGCTGAATTTCTTTTCCTCTGAAATCATCAGGGGTGTGAGWGCTGCTGAGTGGCAGCAACGTGCTTGGCAGTGTTTGCACATGGAGAGAGACGTGGTTCCTGCCCTGGAGAGCTCACAATCTACATGTGACATGGACAAAACTATCCCAACACACAACAATTGACTGAAATACCATCTGTCAGACATCAGATCCATTTTAACAAGCAACTGGAATACCAAATATATATATAAAGGCTACAGGTGGGACAGAGTGGTGGCTGTTTGTGTTTTTATGTTCACGCAGGCACTAAAGGTAGTGGCGCTTTGCTTGAGAAAGGGATTTTCTTTTCTTTGGTGGGGTGGCTCCAGCTGGTGCTTCCTGAACAAAAACAAAGAAAATTCAATTAGAACTCAGCACTTCTGTGACGTTACAGATCTGAACTTTGCAGARGGCTGTGATGAATTAATCCCCCTGCAACAGAGGAACCCGGATTTGGGAGAGGCAGCATGWAAGAAGTGATGGATTTCCTGCCCTGCTGAGCTGCTGGGAAATCCCACCTGCACCTGGTGGTGAAACCTTTGGCAGCCACCTCAGAGTCTGAGTCAGCTGGGAATCCAGCCCAGGACAGGCTGGAAGGGGCTTGGAGCAGCCTGGGACAGTGGAGAGTGTCCCTGCCCATGGCAGGGGGATGGAACTGGATCATCTTTAGGGTCCTTCCCAACCCAAACCATTCCATGAGTCTATGGATCCTAAAAGAGCATTTTGTGTCTGTGATCAGGAGGAAGTCCCATCACCCCATGGGAAATCTGCTGGAAATTCCAACTCCCTTGTAAGTTTGAGTTTCTCCCCARTAAGTGATTTTCTGATCTGCATTCCAGTGCAGGGGAGAAGGGACAGAGGAAAGAGAAAACCTGAAAATTAAAATTAGAAAGCACATGCTGGCAGAACTTGAGCAGTGCTGGTGTGCTCACACATCCCTACAGGACCAACTCTGCCTTCCAGGTGCTTCCTCTTTTGTGGTTTTAAATTTGGCCTATTTTCAGTAATTTTATACTGAGTCATATTTCTCGTCAGGCTCCTCTCTCTTACCAGTATTTTAAGTTTTCAACTAAACTTGAGAGAGAAATTCATGTGAGGCATAAAGCTCCTAGAAGCTGCAGTGGAATCAGCAGCTGAGTAARAGAGGAGAGGAAAGAATTTTTATTCCATGTGAAAGACAAGCTACAACAGCTAAATCTACTTTTGACTCATCAGCTGGGTACTTTGTGCATKGACACTTCGCCCATCCACAACAATAATTACAAAAATTGCAAATTTATGTTACTTTAAGGGGATTTAGAAACTGTGCTTGATCTCTCAATATTTACCTGAAAACCTGTTCAAGAAATGTTGTGTTGTAGGGAACTGTACTAAGACTCTTCCTGCTCCTCCACCTCTTCCTTTTCTTCTCCCTCTCCCTGCTTTTCTTCTTCCTCCTTTTTATTTAATAGAAAATATTTGTAGTTACCATATAGGAATTGAAAGAAAAAAAAAAATAAACAGTCTTGGAATGCAAAGCTCTGCTTTTATAAGTGTTCTGTTTCTGGTAAATGCAATATTCTTTGAGATTCAAAAACAGAATTAATGTATAGAGATTTTAATCTCAACATGGCAGGGCTTTATTTTGTGGAGTTTATAGGCACGTGCTGGAATATAAAAACCCTCTTCTTAGGTTAGAACACATGGTTAAGCTGCAAATAGGTGCTCAAAATCAAAATAAGAATACAAAAKATGTGTAAATATGATAAAAAGTTTAGTATTTTTAATTATATACACTTTCCTGAAGCAGTAAACAACTAAAGATTCATGGCACAGGCACTAGACTCCTGAATGATCTAAAAATCACCTGGAATCAGATAAAATAGCCTTGTTTCTATCTCTAAAGTTCTTATTTCTCTCTTTTATGCAGGAGAAATGACACAATTGAAAGAAAACAGCCCTTTGCTTCAATCAACACTTATCTGAAAGCTGGAATTTGTGTGACACAGACAACAATCTCTGCTTATTCTCTTTCTAGAGTAAATGAAGCTCTACTCTGCAAAACAGCTGGAAATTGCTTTGTGGGCTCCTCTTCCAGCCATCTCCTGCCCAAAGGCACTCCCATGTGCATAAATCAGCTTTATCTCAATCTGCCACCCCTTCACAAAATGCYTGGACTGCAGAAGTGATGTGAATTTCTTCCTGGCATGATCAAATAACCAATCAAAGAATCAATAAYGAGCTTTCAGCCAGGACTGCAGGTCGTACATGAGCAGCACAGACCTTTGTTTTTCCTCCCAGGCACCTCCTGTCTGTGCAGGAGTCACACCCGAGTTGCTGAGGTGAAATCCTGCTTAAATACCTGCTTGGGAATGGAGCTGTTGGAATCAGATTTCTTGTTTCAAGTGTTTTTCAGGAAAAAGCATTGCACTAAAGAATCATTCTGCAAAACCAGAAATGCAATACAAAGATCTGTGGATTGGAAGTTCTTATGCCAAAGGAGTCTTGCCTCTCTGGGCATTTTTCCCCAGGAAAGATGCCCTTTTTATCTCATGAGAACTCTGACACAGGGCCAGGAGATCCCACAGACAAGCCACATCTTACAGAGGTTACCAACTTCCATCCAACATTCAAGTCAATTAACTTTTACAGGGGGAAAAAAATATTCTTTCTCTTGCTTGAAGCTTTAGTTGGTGGTGCCAGGGTAAAACTAACCAGGCTTGGTGGCCCTTACCAGCCTGTCCAGGAACCTCCACTCTGCTCATGGCTCCAGGAGCTTTAGGGTCAGGAAAACATCCTGGGAGGAACAGCTGAGGGAGCTGGGGAGGTTCAGCCTGGAGAAAAGGAGGCTCAGGAGGGACCTCATTGCTCTGCACAACTCCTGACAGGAGGAGTGGGGAAAAAATGAGAGGAAATGGCCTCAAATGGCACCAGGGCAGGCTCAGGTTGGAGACTGGGACAGAAAATTTCCCTGGCAGAGTGGTCAGGCCTTGGGCTGAGCTGCCCAGGGAGGTTTGGAGTCACTGGGATTGTCCCAGAGCAGTCTGGATGTGCCCTTGGGGACAGGGATTGGGGTGATGCTGGTGGGGCTGGGGTGGCACTGGGTGATCCTGAAGGTTTGGGCAAAGCAGAAAAGTGTTTGAGGATTTGCACCTGGGTGTTAGAAATTCCCATGAGGGAAATGTCTCCTTTATGGGCAGAGCTGCCTAAATTGTCAAAATGAGTTTTCACACTGAAAATGCAATCACAGCATGGTGTCAGTCAGCGATTATCAAAGATGGACTTGTCATKGGAGTCCTTGGCAAATTTTATTGAAGGCTCTGTGACAGACAATTTCCCTTCCATTTACAGCTTTTAATGATTAAATGCCCATCTTTGTTCCCAGTCAATAACACCACAATAGGACCAATCATTATCTCTAGCAGAATATGACTGTGGTGTGTTTACCTTCATGAATAAGAATTTACCAGCTTTTGAGTGAAGCAAAAGGACTGAAAAGGAATTAAATACACACAAACAAAAGATGATAATAAAATATCCAGGTGTACTATACCCCTGTTGCTTCATGTTCTTCCTCGCCTTCCTGCAGAAGAGATACAAAAGAAAATATTAAAAAATAAATTAAAGAAAGAATATCAGAAATGAAACAGGGCAAACACAGCAAAAGTTAAACACTGAATTTAGGRAAATTATGTGGAATTCACTGGATTAATTTGGAGATACTGTCCTCCAAATTAACTCACAAAGCACATTCAAGCTTAACTTTTATAYTGGAAAAGGACTATAAAAATCATTAGATTGAGCTCCCTTTTCCTCAGTTACTTCCAATCAAAACTTTTGTTTCCTTGTTCAGGTGGAGTTTGTGTGGGGTTTTTTTTTTGGTAATTAGCTGGTCTACAAAATGCAAGTATAATCAGAATTATAGAGAGTCTTATCTATGCTATATATCATCATTCAGAATCTGGCTTGTGGTTCTGCTAAGTGTTGTAGGCTGCAACAGATGCCTTGGCTCAACAGGGAATAAAAAATAATACAAGCTGGTTTTAGACTGTGGATTGAGCAGAAGTGATGAGAGAGATAAAAAAGAAAAAAAAAAAGTAAAAATGAATAGAATTTGATGTTAGATCCTAAGCTGGCTRTTAGGGGAAAGAGCTGATCCTACACAAAACCCCAAAGACAAGAGGCAAATGTCACAGTGCCACAGAGAAGGCAGAGGGGTTGATTTGAGTTCTCATGGAATGACTTAAGGGAGTGAATTGCAGTGCCAGGGTTTAAATATGGCCTGGGGAATTGCTGAGACAGGATACAGACTTGCATTATAGTATGAGTTTTGAACATGTTTCTAAAAYAATTTTGCCCTGAAGGGAGCCTAATCTGTACTGAAAACTGATTTAACTGGGACACCACTTAAAAAATACTCAAACCTCCAAGCTTAAATCTGAAGTCAAAATCAGACACTGAGACCACAGAAAATTTATTACCAGCACATGGAGTGACCAGCAGGCTCCACGTGAGCTGGAGCTCAGTCTTCTCTTCAGGAAACTCAAAACCAAAGGAGACAAAGCAGGGATGGGAGGCACTGCATCCAGGCAGGCAAAATCCTGGAGCTTCTGCATTCCTGCATCTCCYAGGAGCAGCAGCAGAAACTGGAGAGAGCTGCAAGCTCCACACTGAACATCCCCTGCTACTGAGCTCTGGAGGAGCCTCCTGAAACCTGGAGCCTCCCTGCAGCCCCAGGGCTGAGCCAGCCCCAGTTTGTTCTGGTTTCTCACTGGCAAAGGCTGAGGTGGCTTCCAGAATTTTCCATTTCTCCTGCAAAGCCACTGGAGAAAAGCTGGCTGGGTTACACCCCACAAATGGGAGTCCTTGTGGAGGTGGTTTGCAGCAGTGCTGAACAAGGCCAAAATTCCAGCACTGAATTCCCACTGGCATATTAATTCAGCCATGGAACATAAAACTGCCATCTTTCAAATGTTTGTGCTGAAAATACCTCTATCCTTTAGGACTTAGCATCCAGTGGAGATACTCTGATGGCAACCTGGCAGGTTTYGAGCATCTTTGCTTTCATCAAACCCTGCTCAGGTTTGGTAAAGGTATTTTTACTTTCTTTTATAAGCAAAAAAGTGAGATACAGAGACAAAAGGTGGAATTCATCTTGCAGTAGCTGCCTCAGAGCTGCTCTTCTCATCTAACCCTGTCCTCTGTGTGCTGTCTGTAGTGAGTGAGAATAGCAGAATTCCTACAGAATGATTCATGCCATCCCAACAGAAGTGATAATTGGGRTGAACTATAGCAAGGCAGGCAGATGCCACAGCACTGAAGTGATTTGTCCTGGGTGACACGAGAAGTGGGTGGTGGAACAGGGCAGAAAGTGTTTTCTGTGCTCTCTCCTCTGCCTCTCCCCTCCCTGAAAAACTACAAACAAATCCATATTTTCCACTTTTAACTCCAGTCCTTTCTGTGAGAAGTGGAGCAAGGTGCTGGTTGCATAGGAGTGGTGCTGCATGATGTCAGTGTAAAAAAACCTCTCCTCCACAGCTGCCTGACACATTTGCAGATAAATTCCAACATTCTGCTCTCATTTGAAAAGCATTAAAGCAGAATGCCAGCCAGAAGGGCAAGGCACCCAAGCCAGGCAGCACTTTTGGCTCCTCTTATGAGCCAAAAAAAGGAGTTTGATGGCACTCACCTGCCAGCTGAAATTCAYAGCAACATGAAAAGTGCTTGGATATAGTTTTCCTTAAGGAGGAATTTAGTTCCCACTGAGGACTGTCTGTCCTCATCACTGTTTTGAAATTATGAGTGGGAGTTCCCAGTGGCTGAGATGTGCCTGAGGCTGTGTRAAAGGGGCTTTTCCAGCCCAACAGTGACCAGATCAGTCTCCATTAAAAAGGGCAGTGGGGAAAGGCCTACAGAGAGATGTTTCCTCTGGAGAAACATTGCAGCTAGATGAAAAAAAAMCCCAAACTCCATTTATTCTGATCTTTGATGTAAGAGATGATGCATTTGTGCTGGATATTCCCCAGGGGCCATCTGATCTCCAAACACAGAAGAACCTGAGAAGCAGCCCTGGCTCCCTGGGAAGAGTCAGCACCCAAATAAAGCCACCCTCAAAGGACACCCTGAGCTGCACTTGGAGCTCTGGAGTACCAGAGCAGGAGCAGACAGGAAGGAAAACACTGGCTTCCATTTCTGCACTGCCCAGGGGATTCTGCAAGGCCTGCAGAAGTCACTTTAAGATCTGCAGCAAACATTTACAGCCAGATTTATGAGCACTGCACTTGCTGGCCATTGAGAGCAGCAATTTGTTTTTTCACCAAGGGAGGACTCAGATGTCTAGTCCTAAATTACCCTCCATAACTAGACTCTGGTTCCCAATAACCATCAAAATAAAATAAAAAGCTTGTGGTAACAAGTRGCAAAAGGCAGCTGCTGATATTCAAGAATCAGAACAAAGTTCCCTGGAGTTTTATCCAGGTTTGATATCATCCTGATATCAAAGAAAACACATCCAAAAGACACTCTGCAATCAGTCACCCTGGGCCACWCCAGGAGGCCTTGTGGGTTTATGTTCCATCTGCTTAGCACAGGTAAAACCCTCAGATCACAAAGAGAAAGGAGAAGTTACCTGTTGACCTTCTGGTGGTGTCTGGCCAGACTGAGCCTCTTCAGGAGCCCCTTCATCTGCCTTGTCTTCTGTGTGTGCCTCAGTTTCATTTGTGGCATCAGATTTTTCATCCTTGGAATCAGATTTATCTTCTGTGGCTTCTGACTTCTCCTCTGTGGCATCAGACTTCTCCTCTGTGGCATCAGACTTCTCCTCTGTGGCTTCTGATTTCTCCTCTGTGGCATCAGACTTTTCAGTTTCCTGGCAGCAAAGGGGAACTCATGGTCAGCTTCAGGGCACATAATCAACAACTCATTTCTATAAAATTCTTGAGTTTCTTATTTTTGGGAAAGTGTTTTTCTATTTTTGGTTCAGCTCTCAAATGAAAATGCCCCCTTTCAGGGTGTATTTTTCCTGTGAAAAGAACACTTGCTGGCATGCTGACCAGGATTTGTGTGGGGAAAACATGAATTGAAGCACTTCTCAGCATAGCAGATTCTCTAACCTTCCTCTGAAAGTTCAATAGAAACCAAAGTTCACCCTGATGGCACACTTGAGTTTCTGGGAAAAAAAAACCCTTTTTCCACCAGCATGAATTCCAATTAAACATCATCCTAAAGCTCTAGGAAAACAGAAGTAATAAAGGATTTCACATTTAGTCTCTTAACTTTCTTGCTTAAAAACACCAGGAAACTCTTCCCACATCAGTCGCTCAAGTGCATTTATTCCAGCACCATAACCAAGCACCTCCTGGGAAGTTCTTTATTTGACAAATATCCTGGTGTCCTTTCAGCCAGGTGGCTCTGAAAGGTCACAGTGGCTCCCACAGTGTGTCTGACAAAAGGAGGCCTCGAGTRGCACAGCAGAAATATGATGAAATGCAAGAGCATGAAGTGCAAAGTCACCTTTTTTGGGGACAAGCAGTTCTGGGTCAGAAAGTGATTTTTCTATTGCACTTTGGGAGCTTGTCAGTTCATGATCATCAAGGAAGRAAAAGATGGAAGTATTTAAATAGGCATGGGATAACTGAGCCATGAGGGTGATGTGACAATAAAAGAGGAAAAAATGTGATGCTCAGATGTGTGAGGTGAGGCAAAGCCTCTTCAGATTGCTCTGCAATCTCAGTCACTCAGGCTCAAGAAGGAGAAACTCAGACTGGAGCAGGTGCAGAGAGGGCTCCAGGAACATCTGAGGGAGTGGAGAGCCTGTCTTATGAAAGGGGGACAAAAAAAGCTTCATTGCTTTAATCTGTTGGAAGTGATGCTGTGAGGGGATACGGTGGCACTCCCAAAATAGATCAGAGTAAACATCAGACAGGGATGGGACAGGGAGGAGGGCTCAGGGAGATGCAAAGTGAGTACAAATTGGCTGTGAAGAAAAATTCTACTCATCATCAGTGGGAGATTTCAGAAGTGATCTGTAGTAGAGAGGTAAAAGACCTTCCTCATTAAAAGGAAATTTGACCCCTTCTGATGGGTGTTATCTGGGGTGGGTTCCTCTGGCACTCAGGGGAGGTCCTGTCCTGTGCCATCCTCAGTCCCACACGCTTGGGGAAGAGCAGCACATYCCTGAGAGGGGACAAACTGCTTCCCCATCCCTGTGACCAAGCCCTTACAGCTCAGCCCCCTGGTTCCTTTGGGGTTTGCTGCTTTTCCATCATTTCATTTGTCTCCACAGTTCAACAGAAGCCCTCAGTCATGTTCCCCTGTGCTTTAAACTTCACAGCCCTCCTCCAGGGACCCCATGATGATTTCCTCAGCCAGTGCTCTCATTCTGCAGAACAGGGCATGGCTGGCTGGCTTTTATCCCCAGAGCTGCTGGCTGAGTGCTGGCTTAGGGATCTTTGTCCACGATGTGCTGYGGGACATAAGAGATGTGCTCCTGCTGACAAGCTCTGCTGGATGGGGACAGAAATGACAGAAAGGAGCTCAGGAATGTTAGGAAGCAGATATCACAGCAGTTTGATGTTTTTGCTGAAACCTGACTGCCTGTAAGGCTTGGTGCTCTTTTGGCAATTGTCTCCTGAGTTGTGAAAGTCAAGTTTTACACCCAAGYTCCTTGCAGTGAAAAGAGAGTGGGCACAAAGGTCCCTAAGCTCTCCTTCCTCTGGAAGTGGAGCAGGAGCTGATCAAGATGAAAAAGCTTTAAAAAGCAAAACTTTCCTACCTCACAGCACTTTCACAGTCTGTCCCACAGCTGCACAAGTGTTGCTGCCAGCACGAGGGGGATGCTGGGGAGAGGGATGAGCAGCTGGGGGGGCGCAGAAGGAGCCAGAGGAAGGAGGAAGGAGAAAAGAGAATTTCTTTTTCTGGCAATATCGTCTCATTTCAAGWGCACATAGAACTGTGGGCTCACTGCACTCTGGTGCTAGTGGCATTGTTATTAAAAACAGATCTACAGAGACATTTGTTTGGCTTGGTTTCTTGTTTACTTTTTTTCCCAGAAGCCAAAAAATGTTTGAAGATTGAAATATGTAGTAACACAAACATACACTGAAATTCTCTTGTGCAACATTGTGTTAATACATTATTTTCTTAAGGAAATGGCAACTTCCTACAGATACTTTCTTTGCAGAAGTTCCTCAAATGAAAARGACAGTGTTAATGAAAATTAAATTAATAGAATCACAGACCATGATGTGGGTTGGAAGGGACCTTTAAGATCATCTCATTCCAACCTCCTTGCCATGGGCAGGGACACCCTCCTCTGGACCTGGTTGTTCAGAGCCCCATCCAACCTGGTCTTGAAATAGGTTAAATATTTATTTTCAGCACAAATATTAACATTTCATTAAAATCCATACACTCAGTGTTTTTGTCTGGGACATAAAATACATAAGAACCACAGAGAGCATCCTAATTAAAATGACCCTTTTGTGTGAATCCATCTCAGATGAATCACATACGTAGATCATAAGGCACCAAAAAGAGTTGTAGCTGAGAGAACTAAACTAGAAGCAGCATGTTATCAGCCAGAGCACACACACACAGAGTTCTTGTTAATTATATGGAGAACTCTGACATTCAGAACAGCATTGCCACACTGGCTCTCCATAGAAACACAGAATTTAATTTTCAACGAATTCACAATGAAGTACCATTTCTAAAGATTGGCTGACAGGTCATTTTCTCTTTAAATAAAATGCACATAGCRCAGATTTGTAATTCAAAGCAGATTTAGGAGAAGCCTTTTTCCACTAACTTAAGCACCTACATATTTGGGGATCTCAAGATTCTGGATATTAAGATCAAGAATAGTGGGATTAAGGCTACAAGTAAGCACAATATTKGAAAACAGACCCTCAAATCACTGAGTTCACTGAGTTCACTGAGTCAGACTAAGCATAAAAGTGGTGCCAGCTTTAAAAAAAATGGACCCAACTTTTGAGGCAGCTGAGACTGACACACCTGACCCCAAACATACAAACTACACTGATTAAAGCTCAGATCTACATGTGTATCCTATGGGGACATCACTGCTCAGGCCACTAATCCAAGATGAAACCGGACCTCTCAGAAATCTGTCACAAATTTGAGTGATCTTTGGGTCAGGTATGAGGTCTCAGATCCCAGCCTGCCCTGAAACATGTTTGGAACTARTCTAGACCAGGTATTCCTTCAGGTGAGGAGGTGTTTGGTATTAATAGATTAAATTACTTATTACCCAAGCACTGCTGCTTCTCTCAGACACAGAAGACTGTTCTGCTCAGCCCTGCTAAATGATGCTTTAGAAAACACAAAAACCATTGTGGTCAGGAGGGAACAGGAGAGAGGATGATGGGAGCCAACAGACTTGCTGAAGCACCACAAATATGGATTGGTTTCCTGTAAAGTCACTCAATTTTATGGGTACATTGCACCCTTTAAGGCAATAGATGAACTTGGTATGATAAAATCTCAGAATCAGAGAATCACTGAATTATTTGGGTTGAAAGGGACCTTAAAGATCATCTTGTTCCAGCCTGGGCAGGGACACCTTCCACTGTCCCAGGGTGCTCAGAGCTCCATCCAGCCTGGYCTTGGACATTTCCAGGGATCCAGGGACAGCCACAGCTTCTCTGGACACCCTGCACCAGGGCCTGCCCACCCTCACAGGGTGAAATTTTTTCCTAAAATCTGATCTGAACCTGTAAATTTTCAGCTTGAATCCATTCCCTGTGTGCTGTCCCTGCATCCCCTGGCAATTGTCTCTCTCCAGCTTTCCTGGGGCTCCTGCAGGCCCTGCAAGGCCACCCTGAGCTCAGGCCAAAGCTTCTCCTGTGCAGGTGAACAATGCCAGCTGTGCCAGCCTTTCCTCCCAGCAGAGCTGCTCCAGCCCTCTGCTCATCCTGGAGCCTCCTCTGGGCTCTCTGCAGCAGCTCCAGCTCCTCCCTGCGCTGGGCCCAGGGCTGCATGAAGCACTCTAATATACAGAATATACTAATTTATAGAAACAACAGAACAAGAGAATCTGCAGAACTGAATGTGTAYTTTTTGCACTCAGCAATGGCAATGAATTGGCAATAAATTGAACTACAAGYATTTTGTTGGGAAGTTATAATTTGTTGAGGGAGCCCCAAAAAGGTTCATCTGCTTCCTCAAATGGAAAGAAATAAGCTCAAAAATGTCCTGGTCAGGATGCTGTTGGATTGTGYTGTGAAACCATGGCCAGTAAAGAACTTCTCCAGTCTTGGTGCAGTATGAGACAAAAGATGGATGGAAAAAGAAATAGAATGTTTTAAGACAAGAGTATCAAACAGTRTCAGCTTCATATTAATCTTTGTCATGTCTCAGCACAGTAAAAATCTCTAGAAAGAAATTGCTTACTGCCCTGTGGTGTTTCCGTGCTTTATATTTGCTTCTTTATTCCAGAAAGAAAAAACCCAAAATCCACATATTTTTTTAAGAAGGGATTAATAGGAAACCTTGTCATATGTGTCACCATCACCATCTCTTCCACACCTGATTTATAATTCCAGATTTATGCTGCTGGAAATCAGTGTCATGAGTCATCCATTGTGCTTATCTGAGGTGGAGCTGGCAGAGGATGAGGGGGAAGCAGAAAGAGAAGCAGAAGCAGAGCAGGAGAATTCTTTCCTTGACAAAGCAGGCAGCCTCTCCTGCAGTGAAGATGCTGAGAAACACCTCTGCAAGAAATGTGTGTGTCTCTCACAAACAGGAATAGACTCTGAAAGGGAGCCTGTCAGAATTCCACATTTAACAGGGACTTTACAAACACTCTCACTTATTTGTGCTCTCTGGCCTGAAGCCACCACCAAGGCAGCAGTTAATCACTGTGAACAAGACTTGCCTGCTACCAATGGCACTGACAAACAAATCTGCCCAGCAGAATGTACCAAACATATTATTTTCAACATTTCCAAGGCTGTCACGAAGTAGAAACTGTAATAGCCTCTGCTGACAGCTGGGAACGAATGAATTCTGAAAAATTGTTACTTTGCTTCACAGATATGGAATCTACCAGCACCTTGCATGAAGGAGCAGATAATCTGTGGAGTGGGAAGGTGGAAAAATGCAATTTTCTTTATCTCACTGATTCTCCACATATCTTTKATAATGACTATAATATGTAATACCTGCAGTCCTTTAAGCCTTTCATGGCTTTGTGGATGTTAATTAAATGAATTCTCACAAGACCCTTGTGAGGTAGGCAATTCATTTTTATTTCCCTGGGTGGGAGATGGCTCAGCTAAAGCAGAAAGTTTAAATCACTCTCTTTATCATGCAGGGACTCAGTGGCAAAGACATTTATATTACTGGGATATTTAAAACACAGCCCTGAGTGTGTTTTCAGCTGTGGCTCTCAAAGCATTTAGAAAAGGCTCCTTTTTCCCCCCCTCTGCTTTTACAGAAGAGGATAAGGAAATATTTCCAATGGTGTTTTTCACTCAAAGCTGCTGCAGAGTTGGACCAAGGCASATCTCCTGCTCCAAGGCACTTCCTCAGCCAGGTCACCACAATGCAGCAGAGTTCTCCTGTGGCTCTGGCTCGTCACTCTCTTGATTAATTTCTTTTGTTGGCTCACCCACGTTAAAGATGGCAATATTTTATGAGCTCAGGATAGCAGAGCTGTAACAGTCTCAGTTATAAAACTTCTAATTAGAAGAAGATTCTAATAAAGAAAAAACACATTGGATTCTGTAAAAAACAACACCAGCGAAAAAAAAAAAACCAACGAAATAAGATGTTTTTCTTTTGCCAGAAATGTATTAGAACATTGTCAAAATGTGATGGAGAACCACAGGCAGAGTTGCCAMAGGGACTTGGTGAAGGGCTGGGTGAGCCCTTTTCTCCTGCAGGCAGAGGGAGAGAGTTCCATGGTGCCAGTGAAGGATGGCATGGGTCTGATCCCAACTCTGTGTTTGGGCCAGGACTGGCGCTGCCCAATGTGGTCAGGAGCAAGAGAATGTTTCTTGTGACCAACACAGCCTAGAAATTGTGTGAGGGAGTCTGCAACACTTRAAAGCTGAACATAATAAAACACTCTTGGTGTCAACAACAACAACAAACCCATCAGCTGGAGCCATGGTAACRAGCCTGCAGTGAAAGAAGGCAAGAAAGAAATATTTTCTACTMTTTACTGAACCAGCCACTTTTTTCCCCCTAAAGAACACTTTGCTGCTCCAACATCTAACATATTGCTTGCCACTGCCTCTTAAGTGACATGCTGAGTCACTGCCAATGTTCATCTTTTATTAAAATCAAATAAGTGATCCCCATGGAAGGACAGAAGTGCATACCTTTGTGCCTGGAGGAGGAGCAAGGCCCAGGAATGAATAAATGATATTTTCTTCCTTGGCAGAGAAAAAGGATTCAAAATCCTACGAAAGGAACAAACAAACAACAGAGAATTGGTATCAAAAATCAAACAAAAAGCACAGGAGAAGAGGCCAGCCCAGGCAAATCCTACATAGATGAGAATGACCATGCCTTTGGACAATTGTCTGCATTATCCAAGCCCCAGGAAGAAAACACAGATAAAGGGAGTTTCACACAGAGTGGCAAAATTAATAAATGAGCAAATCTCTCCAGAGACTTACACTTTAATTATATCCCATCCATGGCAGAATCAGATAAAATTGTCTCATTTTAATGTCCCTCAGCTGTACACTCCAAGGCAAAGCTATTCCCTTTAARTTTAAAATAAAACTTGCTGTGAGTAAGGACACAAAATACCCTGGAACATCTTTATGGCAAATAAAAGGCAGCAGTCAACATGATAGCTCRAGTGAAATGGTAACAAGGAAACTTCATTTTAGAGAAAGGCAGTCTGGTTAGAAAATGATGTTATTTTCAGACTAACTTAGGAAAGGGCTGTGCTGTTCTCTCTGATATCCATGTACCAGCCAAAATGTCTTGTGCACTGGTGGAATGAAATTATAAATCACTACATTTACTGCCTGTTTTCAGTGGAAATAGAACTCAGAAGACCAGGGATRCCTCCTATCCTGCCAGCTACAGCTTGCATGCCCTTTACTGCTTTCACCTGTACAACACTCTCRTCAATTAAGGAAGTTTTGCTATCACTACTTTTGTCACTGGAACTTCACAGCTCACATCTCACASAGGTAAAAAGCAACAAATATTTAAGTTCCAGCAGAATCTCCAGTTAGAAATGACTGGTCCAGAATCCCAGCCAGCTCTGAGAGAGGGGACTGAACATGTCCTGCTGAGTCCTACCCTGCTGCCTTGATCATGTTCTCATCCTTCCTCTAATCCCAAATACCTCCAGGAATAGAAGCCTGTAAATGATAAGGTGCTGAATCATCCTTGAGACTTGTTTGTAAAGCCAGGTTAGGAGCTGAGTTGTTTTATTGAGCTGTTTTAGTATTTCCAGAGTATAAATTATTGGAAAGGCTGGAGTGGATGGTTTTGAAGTCCCTKTAATGCCACCAAGAGTGGAATTGAWGASATTTCAGTGCAGTTTGGAAGAGCTTTACAGACAGGACAAATGACAGCCCATTGCACTGATGTATCTGAGGGACAGATTGGCTTTCACACAGTCACACCCAGGGGGAACTGCTCTGTCTGGGAGAAGCCCTGGGGCACATTTTGCTGCTGCTCCAGGCCCCCCATTTCTCAGAACATCTTCTCATCCAACACAGGCACTCTCTGCATCTGGCTCATGGATTAAGGATTGGGTCATAGATTTTTTTTTTCAGCAAACAAGAAAATGAGTGTTTTCTGCAATTTGAAGGGCTGGAATTTGACATGGCTGTGCAAACACAGGAAACTTGTGCCCTCCTCCACACAGCATAGTCAAAGCATCCTGAGCCAASCATGGCATGACATGGCAAGAGCTGGGGAGCAAAGAGAAGACAACAACAAGGAAAGGCCATGAAGTGGACTTGATATTTTATAGGACTTTCTGAGGAAAAGTAGCCCATGGCAAGCGTACTAAAATCCTCCAGAAACACAAAGCCTTGTAGATAACCAGACCTGAGGACACAAGTAAAATGTATGAATGACCAGACAAGTCCTTATCAGAAGKGAATATAATCTTGTATGGTATCAGGGGTTCCTTGGCAACAGGGAGTGTGCAATGACATCCCACAGTAAATGGAAGGTCASTTATTTCCTCACAGTGAGGAGGAGGCTGTCATGTATTAAATAAGAGATAAAGGAAAGCCTMCAGTGATCATGGAATAGTTTTTTTGTGGTGTATTTGCAGCCATGCTTTACTAATGGYGACTTGTTCACATCTTCATTTGCTGAATGACTGAAGATAACTGTTCCCAAGGCAGGCAATGAGAAAAATAAGCAGAAGCAATTTACTTCAGGTAAGCAATTATATTTTATCTGTATGAAAAGACATAAATGGTCTAAGTGGTGCAATTTGTTAACTGGACATCAGCAGAAATTTCTTCCCCCAGTGCTAGGTACAGCAACAGATCAGAGCACAAAGGGAGAGCATGGAAACACCATCCCTGGAGCCTTTTGGAATTCAGATGGCCAAAGCCCCAGGCAATATAAGCTAACTTTAAAGTTACCCTGCTCTGAGTAGCAGSCTGGACTACAAACCTCCAGAGGTCCCTGTATTTCCATAAATTTTACTTTAGCAGTTACATAAATGATAGAATCACAGAATAGCCTGAGTTGGAACGTGACCATAAAGATCATCTCATTCCAGCCTGGGCAGGGACACCTTCCACTGTCCCAGGCTGCTYCAAGCCCCAATATCCAACCTGGCCTTGGGCATTTCCAGGGATGGGGCAGCCAAAACCTCTCTGGACAACCTCTGCCAGGGCCTCAGCACTCTCACAGGSAAAAATTTCTTCCTGATATCTAATCTAACACTACTCTCTGTCAGTGTGAAGCCATTCCCTGYGTGCTGTCCCTGCATCCCCTGGCAATTGTCTCTCTCCAGCTTTCCTGGGGCTCCTSCAGGCCCTGCAAGGCCACCCTGAGCTCAGGCCAAAGCTTCTCCTGTGCAGGTGAACAATGCCAGCTGTGCCAGCCTTTCCTCCCAGCAGAGCTGCTCCAGCCCTCTGCTCATCCTGGAGCCTCCTCTGGGCTCTCTGCAGCAGCTCCAGCTCCTCCCTGGGCTGGGCCCAGGGCTGGGGCAGCTCTGCAGGTGGGGAATCACCTGGGGGGGCACAGGGACAGAATTCCCCCCTCACCTCTGCCCACACTGCTCTGGATGCAGCTCAGGACACAGTTGGTCTCTGGGCTGCAAATGCACATTCCAGCATCAAGTAAAAGCCTTACTTAATAATTCAGAGATGTTTTTTAAAGTACATATGAGAATACTTTATTCTACAGATTTYGGTTTACAGAAGAAAACAGAGACTTCAGCTTACAAAGAAAACTAGAAGTTGACATTTCCTTTCTTTCCTAGTTTTCTAAGGGTTTTTGTCAAGCAAAAGAAAAGACAAGAGCAACAGAGGGCTCTGTATATTTAGCAAGTGACACAGATGCAGACGTCTGTCTAGACATGAGCAAAGAAGCAGCTTAAGAAAAAGATCAAATGAGGACATAATTGCCAGCACTGTTGGATTAGAATGGATACTTGAAATTGGTGCTGTAGCCAGGCCTACAAAATGAATCCATTTCTAATCTATTTCTTCAAGTGGCAATACCAAAGATCTGGGAGAAAAATAAGATCTCAGCTATTTTATCAGCTATTTTATAGTTTTATGCTTCTCTGACCTTGTGGAAACGCTGCTCCAGTGTATCTTTATAAAAATCCATCTGTAAGAATCCTCCACTTTACAGTACAAGCTGTGGAGTGGAGCAGCTCTTCATGGTCACCCAGAGAATGAAGATACAGAAAATGTATCAGTAGAAAAGCAGATGTGCAGAGGGACTGGCTTTGCTTTCTTGTTATGTCTTTCTATTCTAGCACAAACTAGAGAAGACTCCTCACCTGTCCCCAGAACCCCCTTTCCTTTCCACTGCTCCAAAAATTTCACTGAACTGCAGAAGAGGACACTGGACAGGGTCCCAAAGGACCATTTCTCCAAGGCAGGAATCATTGCATCACTCTGATCCACTGGTTCTGACCCACCTTTAATGAGATAAGGAGGTGATCTCCTGAAAACTGTGTATTTTCTGATATCTGACTTGAACTTTCTTTGCTGCATTTTCCTCTCATACAGCTCATCCCACCTCCAGTGGATGCAGAGCAGAACATATTTTAAAAAATTCTCGATAATCCAGGTGGGAAGAAACCTCAGGAGACCACCTAGACCAACCTCCAGCTCAAAGCAGGGTCAGTACTGAATTCAGACCAATAATTCACTTTTTGCCACAGCCCTTAATAGTTGAAGGTTGTCATGTCTCTCTCCAAACCCCTCTTTCTCAGATTAAGAGAGGAAATATTTAATCTTGACTTTTTATCTCCCAAGGCCATCATGATGTAATGTGTACACAGTGCACATGTGTGAATGGGAACCAAACATTGATAAGGACAACTGATAAGGGCATTGATAAGAAGGGAAATGTGGGTAAAGAGTGAACCCAGAAAGAGGAATGGGGAAAAATTAAATGTAACAGATTTGGTCTTAAAAAAATAATAAAAAAGGACTGACTGTGAACAGAGAAAATAAAAATTAGTAGGAAGGAGAAAGGGAAAATACCTTACAAAATAATGAAAGAGGTGTAAAGAGCTTGACTTGTTTAGCTCAGCAAAATGAAGATTAATAGAGGATACAATTCCCATTTACAAATATACTGGATTGGGCTGTTGAAGCTAAAGGGTGATTTGGGCATAGCAAGAAATGGGAATGAACTGCCTGCATTTAGCCAGGCTACAAATTCAAAGGTTTTTAGGTGCCACAAGAGTGAGGCCCTTAAAAACTGATGAGAGCAATATATTTTTAAAGAACTTTCCTGAATTCAAGGTACTGTGCTGGAGTCACACAGACCCTTGCAATCCTCAGGGATATTTTTAATAAAATGACTGAGGCCAAAGGAGTGGGACACATGGGAAGATGCATCAGACAAACATTAACCAGCCTGAAACAAGTCTGGATTTCTGGCTGGCTCTGCTGGCCCTGCACAGGCTGTGCAGGGAAGCAGAATGCAAATCCCCAGAGTTTGATTGTAGAATATGTCACTTGGGAGGATTTTGCAGCAGTTTGGCAGCCCCTGGCCATGTTCTCAGCCCACATCACACTCCCTGTGCAGCTCCCTCGAGGCACCTTCCCCTGGGGAGAAGGGTAAGGCTCATGCACTGATAGGAATCTCATTACCTTATTTATTTGGAAATAATGATGCCATAAATTAGGCTTTGTTATGCACCCACTGGGATCATTAGCTCTGAGATTTGAGAGCTGGGCACATTAGAATTCTGGAGACTTTTAGACTAATTGTAAATTTGATTCAGTTTTTAAATCAGTAGCTGCAACTTCTTTCCCCATGGAGGTGTTTTTGCAAAGGAGTATTTCTTCATTTGAATTTATTTCAATATGTAGATTATTTGGCTTCCTGAAATAGCTTCAGACATGCAGTAAAATTGTGTATTTATCATTTACTGTCAAGACTGACCAGTTGCAACACTTTATAAGGCAATTATTCTTTAACTCCTTATATACTTCTCCAAGGAATATCAGAAATATTTATTGCAGAACTTGCTGCCACAAAACCCAGAGTAAGATATATCAAATTATACTTTTTATTGGTGCAGATTGGACGCTGAAATGCATATGAGCTCCAACACACCAACTTCTCTTTTAGGAATTCTATGAGAAAATGAGGAAACAGCTGCACTCCAATATTCATATTATGAACTTTTGCTTTGAGAGCACTGAAGTTAATTCTGAAAACTCGGTGGCATGAAAATCCCTGCTGCCCCAGKACAACCTTGCAGGAGTTCACACTGGATTTGTGCAGTAACTCCAAACCAGGCTCACTGTGTTCCCTGCATTCCAGAGCACTTTGCAGGTTCATTCCAGCCAGCAGATCTCAGCACTTTCCAGACTGGGCATTTCCACCCAGACTGGGAGAAGATAAAAGGTCTCAGATTRTTTCTTTTGAATCACAGTCCTAATATTCATGCTGGAACATTATTATCTTTCTCTGCTTTGAACAAACTGTCTCAAGAGAAAGAACCTGTTATAAGCACATATGAAAATATAAAAGCMCCTGATGAGTGCTACAGTTGCTGTTATGAAGAGTTGGATATTCATTGAATAAGCAATATAATGCCAATAATTCAAACCACATTCTAGAACTATTCCAGTAAACAAACATTCCTATTTATTTGTATAATATAATGGAAAAAGAAGATTCCTATTCTCAGCCTCTGGTACCTCAGATATCTACTTGATGTCCTTRATAAGTCCAAACAAACAAAATATCAACACTCTTCATCAAAATTAACTGAAACTTCAAGAACTTTCTTCAGCCAGTTTTCCCTCCATGCATATTTTGCTCTCAAAAATAAATAATCTTCTGTTTCRTTGCTTTTCTGTGCTTCAAAACTGTTTCCTGAGAATTGTTCTTTCACAGTGAATCTCAAATTGTTTTAAGGAGCTTGTTTGACACTTCCTATTAATGGAAAAGAATCCCTTTCTGTGAGGAACCACTCTGAAGATATTTAAATTTCCCAACAGCTTCTTACCCCACAGTACCGCTCCTCGTTGAAGATCTGTGGAGGGAGGGGAATTCCATTCTGAGGCTTTTTTTCGCCTGGGACATTCTCTCTCATCCATTTCCTGTTGTCCTCATCTCCTGCTATGTCCATTTGCTGGAAGTCAATCTTGTTGGCCTCTAAAAAGCCCACGACTTCTTGCTGTTTCTTTTTTATCTGGGTAGGAAASAGGGAGAACAACATTCCTTCTTTAAAATGAAAATGGTTTTCTAAGAGCAGCTGCTGTTACAAGAACTCAGGCAAGTTTGTCAAGTTTACAGAATCTTTTAGGTTGGAAAAGGCTCCAAGATCATTGAGTGCAACYTTATCCAAACCCTACCTTGTCCCCAGCCCAGAGCTCTGAGTGTCACATCCAGTTACTCCTKGGACRCCTCCTGGGATGGGGACTCCAAACCTCCCTGGCAGCCTGTTCCAATTCTTTTTCCATGAGAAAAGTTCTTCCTGAAAGTTGGAAGTTCCTGAAGTGGGATTCACTGTTCCAGTAGCCCTCAAACTCTTTGAAGCTGAGATTCAACACTTTCTGTCAGCGCCCAGAGYGCTGCCACTCCATCCCTCCCACCACACACCCACCCCCCAGCTTCCTTCTTTCCTCCCTGGATGCAGTGACAACTCCAGCTGAGAAATGAGGCTCAGCAGRAAGCCTCCTACTGTGTTCCCAGATCTGGGAATGTGGTGCACAGATACCTATGGTGATCCTGCCTCAAGTCAGCAAAGGTCGGAAAATGTACAAATTTTCCTCAGCATGTTAYAGCCTCCTTCTTCCTCCCAATCCCAAGTGACATTCAGCTTTCTGTGAGCCACATTTGTCTCTGTTCTTTAATGTTAGGCATAAATAAATTYCACAGAATCAGAATCACACAGTAGTTGGGTTTGGAAGGGATCTTCCAGTCCAACCCCCTGAGAAGGCAGGGTCACCTGGAGCAGGTGACACAGGAATGTGCCCAGGTGGGTTTGGAATGTCTCCAGAGGAGACTCCTTGTTCTCCCTGGGCAGCTGTGCCAGGTCTCTGCCACCCTCAGATGGAGGTGGAATTTTCTTGTGTTTGAGTTTATGGCCATTGCTCCTTGAGATATAATATATAAATATGAGTTAAGGCTCAAGAAAACCCAGCTGAGCTCCTGTGCTTAAATAAATCCCCATTACAGAATGACATTCCAGTTGGACCACGAAGAACACGTTATGTACAAATAAAGCTTGTTGCACACAGCTTCTGTGACACCTAAAATTCACTCATGGCCCTTATTCCCTCTGGTGCTGGTTCTGTGCAGGCACTGAGCTTATAACCCATCCCTTTGCTCTGAAAATGTAACACTCACTGAATTTCCCTACTAAAGGAATGCTAGTCCTGAGCAGCTTTTAAAGAACTTGCCACCAGACACAGCTGGAATGAGGCATCAAGGTAATTTTTGTATCTTGTGATTTGAAACCAYGTACTCCATATGTCAGACATCTGAACACCTGAAATTGAAGTGACACCAAGCTAGTTTAAATCAGAGGGACAGGCAATGAGACGAGAAATAAATCAGGGATTATGTATTTCCATAATCTAATAAAACAGAAGAGCCTAAGTAGAGTGATAGCCTATTATCCTGGAAAGATGAATTCTCATGAGTAGATAAAATTTCTTTTCCTTGTACARAGAAGAAGCATCTATGTACACACAGGCTTGCTTATAGAAAGTAAYAAGCATAAAATTCTGTACATTTTTGTGACAACAACAGAGGTTTGCAGTGAGCTAGAGAAAGTGCATCACTTTGAATGAAAACACTAATCCAAAATGGTCAAAAGCCATGCAGCTGACAGAGTTCAAAGCTGCTTATTTCTATTCTTATTTTCTATTCTTATTTTCTCTTTTTAAACATAAATAATCTCATTACTGCCTATTTAGCTGCAGAGTTATTTGCAGAACACATTCAGGCAGCAGAAAGGATTGCTCAAGGGACATTTCCCTGGAGAAAGTGCCACAATGACGCTTGTAGAAATGGTTAATAAAATCTGCAGGAGCCAGCAGCAGGAGTAACATCACATGCTCTGAGAGCCAGGYCACTCGAGTGCTGTCAGCTGCAATTGCAGGGTCAGCCTGTCCCCTTGGACACAGGCACTGCAGGAGATAGGGCTCCTGGAATAACTGCTGCTCCAGACAGACGGTGCCTCTGGGGAGATAATGGACGTGCAGCCAGAGATTCTGTGCTCCCCTGCTTATGAAAGCTCTCACTTTTAAACCTGGCTTAATTTCTCTTCAGCTTGAGGTTCATAATGCATAGGAGGCTCAGGTAGCGCCAGGCCTGAAAGCAAAAAATTGCCTGAAACAATTAATGCTGAGGTAAAGCAGTCAAGTTTCATGTAATTWTGCTGCTAAAGRAAAAGGCAGAGCTTCTGACTATGACAATCAGATAAACAGAGTGTGAAAAACGACRATCACTTGGTTTTAAAATTTTAAAAGTTTAACAGTAATAAAATGGTTATCAAAATAGTAGTACAATTAGAGAAATAATAATTTGGACAATTTGAATTAGGACAATATTAGACAATAGAAACAAATAGTTACAGACGTCCGGGTACATTTTCCTGGGCAGCACAAGCCCAAAAAAGGACCCCCRTTAACAGAGGATTAACCCTTAAAAACAATAACCTGTTGCATATTCATACACCTCAKACATGATGCATAAATTCCATTCMAATACAAGATTCTGTCTGGTCAGTGTCAACTTCTTCCTCTGAATCCTGACAGCACCTTTGAGGTGGGAAGAAGTTCRTTTCTCCTGATAATAGAGCAATAAATTATTTTTCTCTGAAAGATTCAGGCGTCCTGTGGCTGCTATCTCGCTGCAAGTCCTTTCTTTAAAAAAAGTACCCTACATAGCATAGTTTCTATTTTAGCATTTTTTATAACCTATATTTAACACAGTACTTAAGAGAATTAATACAGCATTACTTTCTAACACAACACATATAATATTCATTTGAATATTTGCAAAAARCCAATAATAAAATACGCATTTTTCACAAGAGGATGTGCTGTGCCTTAGGGCTCACCATCACTGGGGTTTAGGCAGAGCAAAAGAGTTGGGACACAACTGAGTGTGAAACCACAAAGCAAACCATTGTTTTGGGTGGCACTAAGTGGGCAACCAAAAAAATCTCTCCAGGAAGCAGCACTCACAGAGGGAAATTTAGAGTGTAACAGCACAGAGGACATGCAAAGGCTTTCCCAGAATGGATGAGACTGCAGGGGCTTGTTTGTGCCCTCCCTTGTCTGGTGGCATGGGAAGAATTCAAATTACTTGGGCATAGATTACTTGGAAAGTGGTGATGAGCAGGATATTATTTCAGCAATGCCAGTTTTTCTTTCAGCAAAGCTTGAGTTGCACCATCCCTAGCTACTAGTTCCTTAAAATAATAATAAAAAATTTGTTTCAAATAATTGTTATCTAGCTAGAGTGTAAGAATTGCCAGAGAGGTTGTGGACTTCGAATCCCTGGAATTCAGGGCCAGGTTGGATGATRGAATCACAGAATGGTTTGGGTTGGAAGGGRCCTTAAAGWTCATCTCACTGCAACCS
This sequence comes from Cardinalis cardinalis, assembly GCA_014549065.1. Taxonomy (NCBI): domain Eukaryota; kingdom Metazoa; phylum Chordata; class Aves; order Passeriformes; family Cardinalidae; genus Cardinalis; species Cardinalis cardinalis. The sequence goes on along the minus strand of JACDOX010000207.1, from coordinate 557,387 downwards.
CCTGCATGGGCAGGGACACCTTCCACTGTCCCAGGCTGCTCCAAGCCCCATCCAAYCTTCCACTTCCAGAGCTCTGTTCTTCCAGGGATCCAGGGGCAGCCAAAATTTCTCTGGGCATCCTGTGCCAGGGCTTGCCCGCCTTCACAGGGAGGAATTTCATCTTAATATCTAATCTAACCCTTTATTCCTTCATCACAGGACAGACTGTGTGCTGTCCCTGCATSCCCTGGCAATTGTCTCTCTCCAGCTTTCCTGGGGCTCCTCCAGGCCCTGCAAGGCCACCCTGAGCTCAGGCCAAAGCTTCTCCTGTGCAGGTGAACAATGCCAGCTGTGCCAGCCTTTCCTCCCAGCAGAGCTGCTCCAGCCCTCTGCTCATCCTGGAGCCTCCTCTGGGCTCTCTGCAGCAGCTCCAGCTCCTCCCTGCACTGGGCCCAGGGCTGGGGCAGCTCTGCAGGTGGGAAATCACCTGAGGGGGCTCTCAGGGGCAGAATTCCCTCCCTTGCCCTGCTGGTTATGCTGCTTTTGATGCTGATTTGAAGGGGGGAAAGTTCATAAAATGTCACCAAAAGCACAGGAAATAGAAGTGTTTTAGAGGTGTCAGAACCACAAGCAGCAGGAAGCAAGACTGTAAGATGTCCTCTGTGAGACATGAATCCTCTTTCTCCCACAATTTAGAAGCTTGCAGGATTCTAAATTCTAAACACCCTTATGRCTAGCAACATTATTTTATTTTTTTATTGTTTGCTCCAAGCCAAGCATTTAGTTCTTTTTAGTGCTATAAATAAGTGTCTCCATTTCTGCCTGCCTTAATGAATAGTTCAATATCAGCTAAGTCTGGAGCAGAAAGACAATAAAGCTGGAGATATTTAAAAGAAATTTCTGAAGCATCGAGAGGAGAAATACAGACTGCAGATTTGCTCCAGAGCCACAGTGAATTATAACATTCCAGCATTTGATCCACAGCACCAGAATGTCACTGGGTTCACTGCATTCACTTGCACAAAGTATTTATTAACATGAAAACCACTTGCAGTGACTAGGGTGACCATGTAGTGCATAAAATAGAGAATTTTTCATTCTTTGCCAATGATCCTCTGCTGATTTACACCAGAGGCTGGGCCCATCTTATACTGAATTCAAAAACAACACCGTGCATTTGATGGGCCTAGCCACCACATTTGAAGAGTTCACCAGYGCAAATAGGACAATTTAAACTTCCAATTTAAACTGTTTAGGGATTAAGTGAATTCCTCTCAGGAAAAGCTGTACATGCTTGATACAAAATTTCTATTTAATAGGATTTTAGTGATATATTGAGGTTTGTGCTAACCCTCTGTGTGGGTGAATTTTATTTTATATATACCAGAACCCATTAAAGGTTTGTTGGAAGGATACGTTCCATCAATGTTCATCAGAAAATGTGGAAAACTACTCTAGGTGTACTTGGCATTGCAGCTCAGAATCAGTGATCTGAACCCATGCTGAGATTGCTACAGATATACACACACCCAGCACACCAGAAAGGAGCAAATACAGAGGAATATCGCCCTGAGAAGATTCCATAATTTTCTTTTGGAGTCTCCAGATCAAAACAGGCCAAACTGGAGCAAGAAGAATGCCCATGCACAGCACATGGCAATTTATAAAGTAAATGTTTTATTACAAATTGCGAGCTACCAAACATGAAATTCCCAACTTCCTCTTCTTTTTTTTTTCTTCTTGTATCTCAAATTTATAATTTAAAAAAATAAAAAAAAAAAAAGCTAAATAACAGTAGTAATTTTAGAATGCAAGGCTTAGGAACAGGCTGGTGAGAGAACTGCAAATTTCCTCAGCAAGGAAAGAAATTACTTTAGTGAAGGACCCTTGGTTCATTTCCTACAAATGATGGTCCCATAAATGGGGGGTGTATTTTGGARCTTTTCCACTCTGGAATCTTCTTAAAGAAATGCAGCTGGTGTCAGGGAGACAGAGATGTAGTTCGAGCTCTGTGCAAGCCCCAGCCCAGTTTGTTTAGCAGTGTCACTGGGAGGGAGAGAGAGGGAGTGCCAAAGGAAAACTGCAACCTGAGCTCATCTGGGAACTGGATATAAAAGGAAACAGTCCTTTCCCGGTTCCCACCTCCCACGGACTTCCAACCTCCCTACTATTCACATGCCCTTCCCTTCAGCTGATACTCGCTGCTGACAGCTACAGCAGTAGATCTCAATGCTAAAAATCATCAGTATAGCATTTCAACAGACACACACACCCAAAAAAAAATAAACAACTAAAAAAACCCAGCCAAACACCAACAAACAAACAAAACCCAAAACCCCAAACAAACATCAACAATTAAACCCTCTCCAAAAAACCAAACAAGAAAAAACCCAGAAAAACCCAAACAAACACAAACAAACAAAACCCAAAAAGAAAACACCAAGCAAACAAAATACCACCCAAAACCCAGGAAAACAGGAAAAGAAGAGGCTTGGGAAATAAGTTTTTCTAACTTTATCCAGCTCCAGGTTCTTTCTTAGGCAGAGTTCCCCCTTTGCAGGAGCAGTGTCCTAAAGTCTCTTTTAAAAACAAACAATTTTCTTCTGTGAACAGTCCAGCATCCCTGTTGCACAAATACAATACCCACTGTTTCCTTCTTCAGTTTATATATGTTGCAAATAATTTCCCAACCAGCAGTAAATCTATGAAATGACAGGTAATTTACATGAAAATGTTGTAAAAGCTCACACGGACAGTAATTCTCTACACCTTGAGCAACTTTCAAGAATAAGGTGGTCAGGGCAGAACAAAACTAAGGTTTATTCCTGTTAAGAATTCCAGTTTTTCATCACATGCAGGCTCTTTCGTGGCATTTCCKAGGCTAATTCCCCACCCCGATCCCAGCGGTGAGAGGAGGATGTTAAGGGAGTCACCTACCGCTGTAGAGCCCGAAGATGTGGCCACAAAGACTTTGATCACCATGCTGGCAGCGGTGGAAGGGAATCAGCAGAGCAGCCCTGCTACCCACGAGTCACCAGGATCCCTGGAGCAATCCGAATGTCCCTGAGCTCCTGGGCTAAGCCGGGTGCTAAATGGATGCTCCCTCCCCCCTGCAATCCGGCTGCTTTGCCCTCTCTCCCTCTGCCCGGGGTCCCGGGTTTTCCCACTCCATTGGCTCCGGGGTATTTTGGGACGAGGATTGGGCAGTAAGAGGAGCCAGAGCAAGGGGTTTGCACCTGCCCCTGGCCTTATTGCGTTAGATTGACAGGGTGGCAGCCCAAAAAAGGCAAGGGAGAGTAGTGCACCAATGAGACCGGGCTGGAGAAATATTTGGGAGAGGGGGAAGGGACAGCTGAGAMGGGAGAAGGGACGGGGAGCTGGCGACTTCGTGCTGGGGGCAATCCCAAAGCTATGGGAAAGAGCTTTCCCAGATCACGACAAGGCTTTGGAGCTGTGGYTGGAAATTTGAGGGGAAGGAGAAAGCAAAGGGGAGCAAAGATGCMGCAGTWATTATAGCAGAGATMATATTAAAATAAGTCTTGGTTACAAACGCTCTCAGCTTTACAGAATTCAGATCATCACCTACACTTCAGGGCTCAGAGACTTTGTGTGTCTGGCACTGCCTAATACTGATTTGCCTGACTCGGTGTACACAGAACCTATTGGTGCATTTTCTCCTTTTTGCATCAAAGAAGATGTAAGAAGAGGTCCAGAATACTCGGCAAAAAAATATTCCCATTCTCCTGTGTTATCCATCCTTTTTTTGTGTTATCCTCCTTTCTTCCATCTGGTTGTCACCTTCTACCCCAGAAATCACCGCAGTGATTCAGTGCCTGCCTGCACATCCTTGCTGAAGGAGGTCCCTGGGCATGAGAGGCATTTGAAGAATGTTAAATGGTCACAGATTATTTTCAAATTTTAAGGGCCAAGTCTGTTTGTGCTGTGAGCAACATGGGCTTAGTAAAGCTGACCCTGTGCCAGAGGTGAAACTGGACTAGGTTTTTGAAAAACATATTTCACATGTTAAGACTGAATATAGTAACGTCTGATTCTGAAAACACTTAAAATGCATTATAATACTTTATTGCTAGAATGTATTAGATAGGACTAAATACACTATTACATAGTTATAGAGAGTAAAAATGCTGTTGAGTTTCTAAAAGAGTAACAATTTTACTCTTTAGAGTTATAAAGAGTAAAAATGCTGTTGAGTTTTTTAAAAAGTTTAAAGTTTTACCTCTTTATAATTATAAAGAGTAAAAATGCTGTTGAAAGGAAGTTTTTTGTCTGTGTTAACCAGCATGCAAAGCTGGAAATGCAGTACTCCATGTATGGAACTGGGATCCTGAAAAACTGCACTGAAAACTAAAAATAACAGTATGGTAGTTTAGAGTGGCTCACCATCTGTCATTTGTTTTTTACTTTTGAGGGGTAACAGGAGGTCCAGCAACAAGCCTATTAGAAGTAGATATTTTCAGAGTATTTTCCTGAAAAAGAACAACAACCATGAAAAAAAACCCCAGTGAGAAAACATTAATTGTTGCCTGAAGTTATTACACATGCTTGTTTCCCAGAAGATTTTATATGTGAGTATAGCCTGGGAAAAGACTGGCCATTTGGAATAGAATATTTCCAAATTATTTGGTTCTCTGTGCCCTGAAGAAGTACAACCAAAGGATRAAATGGTCCTGGGCTTCACAGCATATTGATCAGCCTTGAGATAATTATGGTAATAATTTATCACAGAATAAGCTGAGTTGGAAGAGACCTACAAGGATCTTCAAGTCCAACTCAAGGTCGTGCACAGCATCATTCACAAGAGTCACAAAAATCAAAGTCAAAGCAGAAAATATTTGTTCATGATCAAATTCTGGGACAGAATTGCCAATGAACTCTCGCTCCTGTTTGGCTTCATACATGAAACCCTCACTGAGCTGCACATGGAAATGCCATTCCTGAGGGCTTTGGGTCACAACTCCCATTGTGTGCAGCCTCCAAGGAAAACATGACTTCATTCTGAAGGGTTTTTTCCCCTTTTTCAACTTAAGAATGTTGAGTTTAACCCCAGTTTGGAGCCTGCTGGGTCTGGCCTGTGCGCTCTGAGGGCGCGTCCAGGCCCTGAGGCACCTCCATGGCCAGGGCACAGCAGGACCCACATCTCCAAATTCCCATTAAAACCCTGGAATGGTACTGAAATATGGGGGTGGAAATACACACACAGGCACCTCTGCTGGGTCTGGGGTGAGGAAGGAGGGAGGGAAGAAGGAGGAAAAGGGTGAGACCCCGCTGCCAGGGTGCTGCCGCCATTTCCCACAGCAGCACGGATGGAGGCCGGTGATGGCGGCTGGTGAGGCGTGAGGGGACAGCACACACTGGGGTGGGAGCGGGGAGAGATTCCCATGAGACAAGGTGGGATCCTTCACCTGTGGGTGCCAGGGGGACAGGAGAACAGAGAGGGGTGAAGGGAAGACATGGGGCTGGGTGTGGGACTGTGTGTCCAGTGGGACATTGAGGGGATGCCAGGACATGGGGCTGGTTTGGAGTTGTGGGACATTGAGGGGACTATCAGGATTTGGAGCTGGATGTGGGATTTTGGGACATTGAGGGGGTGCAAGGGGCTGGGTGTGGGATTTTGGGACATTGAGGGGGTGCCAGGGCATGGGGCTGGATGTAGGGTTGTGGGACATTGAGGGAGCTGCCACGACCTGCGGCAGGGTGTGGGATTTTGGGACATTGAAGGGACTGCAAAGATATGGGGCTGGATGTGGGGCTGTGGGACACTGAGGGGATGCCAGGACATTGAGCTGAGTGTGGGATTTTGGGACACTGAGGGGGTTCCAGGACATGGGGCTGGGTGTGGGATTTTGGGACACTGAGGGGACTGCAAAATATGGGGCTGGATGTGGGGCTGTGGGACATTGAGGGGGTTCCAGGACATGGGGCTGGATGTGGGGTTGTGTGTCCAGGTGGACRCTRAAGGGGTGCCAGGACATGGGGCTGGTTTGGGGTTTTGGGACATTGAAGGAGCTGCCCGGACATAGGGCTGGATGTGGGATTTTGGGACACTGAGGGGACTGCAAAGATATGGGGCTGGGTGTGGGGCTGTGGGACATTGGAGGGGTTCCAGGATATTGGGCTGGGTGTGGGATTTTGGGACACTGAGGGGGTTCCAGGACATGGGACTGGGTGCAGGTTTTGGGACACTGAGGGGACTGCAAAGATATGGGGCTGGATGTGGGGCTGTGGGACACTGAGGGGATGCCAGGACATTGAGCTGAGTGTGGGATTTTGGGACACTGAGGGGGTTCCAGGACACGGGGCTGGGTGTGGGATTTTGGGACACTGAGGGGACTGCAAAATATGGGGCTGGATGTGGGGCTGTGGGACATTGAGGGGGTTCCAGGACATGGGGATGGATGTGAGGTTGTGTGTCCAGGTGGACGCTGAAGGGGTGCCAGGACATGGGGCTGGTTTGGGGTTTTGGGACATTGAAGGAGCTGCCCAGACGTAGGGCTGGATGTGGGATTTTGGGACACTGAGGGGATTTCCAGGATATTGGGCTGGGTATGGGATTTTGGGACACTGAGAGGGTTCCAGGACATGGGGCTGGGTGTGGGATTTTGGGACACTGAGGCAACTGTCAGGACATGGGGCTGGGTGTGGGATTTTGGGACACTGAGGGGACGGCAAAGATATGGGGCTGGGTGTGGGGCTGTGGGACATTGAGGGGGTTCCAGGACATGGGGCTGGGTGTGAGACTGTGTGTCCAGGTGGATGCTAAAGGGGTGCCAGGACATGGGGCTGGTTTGGGGTTTTGGGACATTGAAGGAGCTGCCCGGATGTAGGGCTAGATGTGGGATTTTGGGACATTGAGGGGACTATCAGGGTATGGGGCTGGATGTGGGATTTTGGGACACTGAGGGGACTGTAAAGATATGGGGCTGGGTGTGGGGCTGTGGGACATTGAGGGGGTTCCAGGACATTGGGCTGGGTGCGGGATTATGTGTCCAGGTGGACACTGAGGGGACAGCCAGGACATGGGGCTGGGTGTGGGATTTTGGGACACTGAGAGGGTTCCAGGACATGGGGCTGGGTGTGGGATTTTGGGACACTGWGGRGGTGCCAGGACATGGGGCTGGTTTGGGGTTGTGCATCCAAGTGGACACTGACAGGGTGCCAGGACATTTTCATCTTCAACACAGGAATCTGGCCCTAATTATTTTTATTCCTGTACTTTTCAAGATAAATTCTCCTGGAGTTTGTGCATTTCGGCCCTTCCTTTTATAATTCTATTGCAGTATCTTTTGTTTCATATCTCTGTTTCTTCTGCTTCACCTTTGGTTTTCCTGTCTTCTCCTTCTCTGTTTTATTTACTTCTCAAGAGCTGCTCTGGATGAGCAGATTCAGGCCACACTTTTTAATCAAAACAAATTAAAGCAGTAGTTTTAGGTTTCATTTTAGGTAATTTGCTTTAAAGACAATTTGCCTAGAAAGTGTTGGCAGTGCCAAATCAAATTTTAACACAAATACAGATCTGTGAATCAACCTGGGCTTTGCCTAATGCTCAAAATATTATTTATCTTCTCTTGTGGGTTATTGCACTGCCTCAGATTTAGCAGGACTGTGGCATTCCTCAGTATTCCACAAGGAAAAACTGTTCATGCAAAGGAATTAAGAGTAATGAAACTGTTGTCATTCAGCCTAAAATGTTCTGTGCAATCCTGAATTACRTTTTTTAATTTTCTTTGGGAGCTATGTGATTCCCCTCTCCCATTTAAGAAATTTAATTTAAAATAAAATGCCAGCACAAAGCAAAAAAGCCAACAAAGGAGTTAGAAGGTTCTAAGAAAATAGTTTCATATTTCGTTAGTGAAAGGGACGTGTTAAAACCCCTGTGAACTAAAACACCATTTTAACTCCCCTCAATTTTCCTTTCCAGTTGCCATGCTCCTTTTAGACCCCCAAAATATACAATTTATCCTTCTACTGAGTAAGATTTTTTGTTTATAAATGAATTTTAAGGGAGCAAAGATGAATTTCTCTGTGGCCCTGTTGTTGCTATGAGATGAACGTGACATGGCCACTCTCAAAACCCCCTATTAGCAAAYATTTTCCTACTTCTGTAATTTTTTTCCTTTTATTCAAGAAATAAAAGTTGAATTATCACACTGGGTCCCAACATTTAACCTCTTTTGTGTTTTAATCTYGTTTTCAGGTATGTTTAGAAACTAATTCCTTTCCACAGTTGTGGCTCAAGGCAAAACTCGCCTCTCCTCACCTGAAGTGGATTGGAACATAATAAGAAAATTGAATGGGCATCAAGCCCTATCCCAAGAAAATTATTTTTACCAGAACTACAGTGTTTAAATAATTGTGCCAGGAGAATAAACTGATCTGTTCTTGAACTTCCCAGTGTCCTCTGCAAGGGACAAAAAAGAAAATGGGGGGAAAAAAGGAAAAAAACATAACAGTTATTCAGAAAGACCGAGAAAATTACTTAGAATTATTTATTTTGTATATAAAAATAGAAATATAAGCTTTTTATGAGCATATTAAAATGGTTTTAGGTTCTTCTCTATCCCCTGCTTAGACTGTTCATCTGGCAGCTAAGGTGGTTTTTGTGCAGTTTTTAAGGGATTAGTTAATTTTGTGATCTGATTTGCCGTCTAATTCTTGAAAAATGTGATGAATGATATTTTTATGACATGAAATACTGTGAAATCCCAGGTAGGGTGACCTCTTGGAGGAGACACAAGTGAACATTCTCCCAGTGATGCTTCCAAGAGCTTTTTCAGTGACTGACCCTGAAAGAGTCAGAGGAGGCAAACCTTTAGGAACACCAGGAACTGAAGAGAGRGAAACACAGAAAAAGGACAAGACAAGAAAGGAAAGAAAGAAATATGGACTGTATCTCTATGCCCAAGGTGATAAAAAAGGTAAATTTGTTTCCTGGTAGTGTGAGATATTTCTGGTAGTAGGAGACTCTCTTAAGAAATGTCATTGTTCCTTTCTTTGGCYTTTTTTTCATAATTAGCAAGACAAGGACAGCAGATTTTTAGTGAGAGGATTGGTGTAATAAATATAATATAATAATATATATTAAATATTTATATTGTATATATAATCTATAGTCTATAATCCATAATCTAATAAATGTCTATTCTATTCTATTCTATTCTATTCTATTCTATTCTATTCTATTCTATTCTATTCTATTCTATTCTATTCTATATCATGTTATATAAAATATATATAATAATTTTGTATATGTATAAATAGTATATAATATTATTTATATATTATATATAGAATATATACAATTTATTATATATAAAATATATATAAGGATTTTGTATATATATAAATAATATATAATATATTTATAGAAAATATATATTTATAGATATATAAATATATTATATATAGTGTATAATATATAATATCTAATATATATTATATATTATATGTATGTTATATATTATATAAAATATAATATATATTATAAATATAATTATATTATATATATTACATATATTTTATATATAAATATATAAATATATACATATATAAATATATAAATATAAATATATAAATATAAATATATAAATTTTTATATATAATAAATTCTATTTCAAACACCAGTAAGAGGAGGGAAGAGAAAGATTCCCTGCTGTGTTATCCCACAAATCTCAGTGATCCAAAGGGAGAATCACCTGGGATGTGGGAGCCCCTTGCAATCCTCRTTCCTCCTTTAACCCAAGGACCTGACAATGGCTCTGCCACATTTTGGTCTCTGACCATGCATCACCTGGCCAGTCTGAAAAAGCCTTTCTTTAGGAAAATGGGTAAAAATAATGCACAAAAGTGTCAGTTTTGCCCAGAAAAGATCATTTTGTGGCCAGCTGGGTTGTGGTGTATCCTGTGAAATGAATTTGTGTCCCAGTGKAATAAGCATAGAGAAGGAAGATGGAAATGGCCATGGAATTTATGCCACTGTTAACCGTCAGGAATCTCTCCATGTCTGCATYTTGTTCCATCTAGACCCATCATTTCTTAAATCCTTAAATCCTACCAGGCCACATCACAAAAACAGTGGAAAACCAGCAACCCTTTTCCTGCTGAGCTTCAAAATTTCATCTTGATTTACCGAAGCTACAAGATGGAAATCAATCCAAAAAAACCCAGAAGAAYCGCTAATTGTCTCTGTTATAATCTCTGTTATTATATGCTGCAGTCAAGAAGTTATGCTGGCATGGAAGTAGCAGAACAGAAAAAATAATGACTTTTTTTATAACTAGTTAGCAAAAAAATCATTATTGACCTCTACCTATGGTGGATAATTTATTGTATATATTTGTAGATGTCGTGTATAATTTGGATAAAGTGTTTTGTTTTTGCTTGTCCATGACTACTGAAATGAAATATATTTTACAGTACTTCTGACAGCTTTTGCAGAAAAGCCTTTGCTTTTTTCTTCCATTCTCTCAGTCCTTTCTGGCAAAATAAAATAGTAAGATAATGTAATTTTGCAAATGCTTGTGTGACAGTATTTGTGGTTTTATTGTAGTTTTCCTGCAGTAGAATTGTGTTGCAGAAAATATTGGATTCAGCAGCAATTCTTGGAAAGATCTGTTCTTTTATTCTGGTGTTTTTTTAAGTCAGGACCTTGCCTGTTTTACTCATAAAATATGCAGTTATCTATAAATTATAATAAACTTTTTAGAAAAATACTGCCTGAAATGTGATGAGAGCTGTAGTGAAACTGAATATATACCTGAAAAAGGGGAATACATTCAGATTTACAGTCTTTAATATTTTTAAATTCTAATCCTGCTTCAGGAGAAGCAAATGAGAGTAATTCAGCCAGAATCCTGGCCATAAGGAGAGGCAAATGGCAGCAACACACTGAGAAGTAGCACATTAATGTATTTTTAATTGCTGTTTAAAAGCCACATAGACAACTGCACACCTGTTCTATGCAATGAGCATTTAAGGTTTATTTAAAAATGTAGTTCAATTCAAAGCTGACTGGAAAGCTGTAGAAAAGTGGTTAGAAATCCCAGCTGCAGGGATTTCAGCCATGTGCTGTTGGGAGCATCTTGGTTTTTGAGTCCTTGCAGACCTGTAAATCACTSTGTTGTTTTTTGTTGGTTGGTTGTTTTTATTTTTTATCATGCACCTATTCAAGGTATAGATTCTGATGGGTTGAATTGGGTTCATCAGGTTGTGGCTACGTTAGTGWAGTGCATGATTTACAGGAAGAAAACTGATTTCCATGGATTGAAAATTGATTTCCATTCATTTATTTTCATTTATTTCCATTAGCTGCTAGCTGTGGTCCACTGCAGCCACAGAAAGACACAGAGTTATAAAATATTGAATGCATTTATCTGTGAATCATTTGAATCACACAATCCTGGAATGGTTTGGGTTGGAAGGGACCTTAAAGATCATCCTGTTCCACCCCCTGCCATGAGCAGGGCGCCTTCCCCTAGACCAGGCTGCTCATTGAACATCAGAATTTTGGGGCATTTTGTGAAGAAACCACAATTCTGTAGTTGGATGAGCAGTTTAGGAGTAGTAGTTAATTAATAATAGGAGTTTATGTGAACAGAAAAAGCACACAGTGACTGATTTGTCTCCAATAATTTCTGTCTCTCAATGCGAATTCTCTCTGATCTCAATGCAGGAGGGAAGAAGTGGCCGGCTGCAAACACCTCCAACCTGAACTCCTCACCCCTGCAGAGCGGGCTGGTTTACCAGGAGAAAAACGCCACTGCCCAGCGAATATCCTCAGCCAGGATCCACAAAATCAAAGAGCTGAAGAACGAAATATTCGACCTGCGAAAGAAAATCGAGACCTCGAGCTTCGAGAACGCGGCTTTGAGAGAGCTGAACCGGCGGCACAGCAGGGCCATCGAGAGGTACAGCAACGCAGAGAGCCACCTGCAGGAGCTGCTGGCAGGGCATCGCAGCGACACGAGAGAGCTCAGGAGCCTCCTGAAAATGTCCCAGGAGGCCGAGAMAAACACAGCCAGGGAGCTGAAAAAAGTTGAAGCGGACCTGAGGAGAACTAAAGGTGATCTGAAGGCTTTGGCTGTGCTGACAGAGGACAAAGCTCTGGCAGAGAAGGAGGAGCTGAATCGCAGGTTGTCAGTCCTTAATGAAACATTGGAGGCAAAGGATGAGAGGATACAGGTAATGCCTGCAAATTGTGGTATTTGTGGAATGTAGGGTCACAGAATATCCTGAACTGGGAGAGAATCACAAGGATCATCGAGCAGGAGAGGTTTCAGTGCAGGAATAGTGGAAAAGTTTTGGCTGCTTATCAGATGAATGATTCTGATATAATCCTGTAACACTGGATGCTGTTTAATCCAGTGCTGTCCTAAGTGTAAGGAAGTTCAAGAGGAGATAATTCATCTCCTTTTAATGTCTCATGTTCCTTTACCCTCACTGACCCCAGCACAGAAATGACAGGAACACAATTTTTACTACAAAACTGGAAGAGTGAAATTTCCATGGTCCTCCAGGAATTCATTTCTATTTCCTATGGGGTCTGTTATGAATAGAATTAAATAAAGAATCAGGAAATCTTAAGAGAAACTGTAAATATGAACAGTTTCAGAGTCTGAATTCAAACTCTCTTTTAAAAACGTTCTGTTTCCAGGAGTGAGGAGCYATAAAATCACACAGGGTTGGGTGTCCACCTGATACTTTTAGGCACTGGAATTTCAGTGCATGGCCCTGGGTTCTGAAGATAAAGAACCCAATAGATCACCAAATTTTCATTTGCACTGAGCCTCCTTATTCTGCTACAGTTCATAGGTCTCTGTGAACAGAAAGCCTTAACATTTCTCAAAGACAGTTGTATTAATTAATCCATCAGAAAGGTAATGTACAGCCYTATTTTTATGTTAGAATGCCAAAASCTTTYMTTTTGTTTACTGAAAATAGGTTTAAAACCTTTTTTYCCTTACTTTGAAATCAATTTTTCAAATACTTCAATATAGTTTCATGTATTGTTTACAATAGATGAATATTGTTTACCATACATAAATTACTTTATAATACTATTTATATTACTATATGTATTTATATTACTATAAATAAATACTATTATATTACTATTATATACTATATAGTACTATAATATTATTTATATTACTATAATTAGAAGATAATAACTGTTATTATATATAATTATGAGCTTAAATTTCCTTATATTAGCACACTTTTATTTTAAATCAGTCAAGAACTGAAGTTTTCCAACTGTCCCACTGAGAATGGTAAAACCTGTGCCTTTTTTAAGAGTCTGGAAATGCAGCTGAAGCTRAACAGCAGCATCTTTAGTCATCAGCTGGCAAGTGAGAGCAGAAAACTCCTGGAAGCTACAACGACCACAAAGAATTTACTAATGGAAATTAACATTGTTCACCAAAARATTAAGGTATTCCAAGTTTTATCCAGGTTTCTGACTCCATAGGAAAATTCAAGTATTTAAGGTTACCTATTCCTTCTTTGTTTTTGTTTTTGTTTTTTTGCTTTTATTTTTCTTCCTTTTTTTTAAATTTTGCTTCTTTTACAGTCATTACTAATAGAATTTGGTTTCCTGCTTGAGTCTATAATCTACTAAAAAAGCCAGAAATGTCAAGTACTGGCATCCTTGTGGGGTCTATTTGTTAAAAGTAGGTCAATAATGAATTGAAACAGAGATTAAKGCATCAGAAATGTAACCAAAATCCACAATTTGGCCAATATGTTACCATTTTGCCAGATTGGGGTCAGATATATTCATCTGCTCACTTTAAATGAGCTCCCTCACAGAAACAAGTCAAAGTGAGCCAAATATCACAACCTGCAAAACTAGAGTTTAGCAAAAAGACCTGTGGAAGTGTTTCAAGAGTTTGTTTAAATTCCAGTTTCATTTTTAGACAAATGGTTTKGGGATAAATAGGTCCAGTTCAGCACTTTTTGTAATGCTTGTTAATCAAACATGCAGGAAAACTAAATGGATTTAAAGGCAAATCTGCCAGGAATGGGATGCCACATGAGTTGTAATGAAGAAAACCTTTTCACATTCCAGAAAACCTGGAACCCCTTGTGGCTTTTTCATAACTGTGTTTGTAACACTGTTAAAATACACTTATTTCTATATTTCTGTGTCAAGGTGATCCCATTGGGGATCTCTCTTCCTAAATGGGATCAAATATCTGTGGAAGAGTTGTTGAGGGGAGATTTCCCAGMCATTGTGAAGAGCAGGACAGGCAATTCCAGAGGGCTCATGGAGGYTGGGATTTCTGCACAGGGGTGTTGTTTATCCCTCTTCCCTGTAGCAGGTGCAGAAATTTCCTCCTGGTACTTGGCTGAGCYTTTTTCCTTGTCAGAGTCTGATCTCCTCCTGGACATGCAGATCGGGGAGATGGGAACAATTATAATCTCAGGAACACTTATATAAAATTAAAATGCAAATTATTCCAAATTAATCTCACCTTAACTCTTTAAAGTAGTTCTGTTTCATCTCTTTTCCACACAGTTTTCTGTGTGTCCAGGTCTCTGAATTTTCTATTTAGATCCACAAAATCTTCTATTGATTTACCACAGAGGAGACCAGACATGATTATCAACCTTATTTCTGTGCCAGAACAGAGTTTATCCTTACAAATTCATAGTTTTAGGCACCTGYCTTATTTCAGGCCATTCCACTTCCAGGATAACTTGTAAATTTCCTAAATAAATGAAGCTCCTGGTTTTTCCCACTGAAAAGAATAATGGGAGTGGGACTGAGTCAGTGGGACTGAGTGACCCTCACTGAGTGGTGAGAGTGTAACTGAGATCTGCCTTCTGTGTTTAAGGAAGAGGAATCTTGCTAAATAAATGCCAAAATGTTCCTCAGGAGTTCATGTCACCACCAGAACAACAGGTTGTGAAGCAACTGAGCATATGACAAGGCCACTGAGTAAATTTATTTTTTTTAATCAACAAAAAAGTGGAAGTAAAGGCAAAATATATTTATTCTGGAAAAATGTAAATGACAAAGACCACGTGAGTCTGGCAAAAGGTGAAATCTCTGATGGGTTTCACCCAGTATGGGTAAATTAAGCAGGTTAAAAGTAATTTTTAATGCATTTTAGAAGCTTAATAGTGTTTRTTTCTTTTTAGGAAAAGGATAGGCAGCTTTACGTGCAGAATATTTATGCAAATCGGATGCCAAAAGCCCTGAGGGACAGAAGTGATTGGGTTCCTAATGACCAAAGTATGTCTGTAATCATCTCCTTCTCTTGTTTAGTTAAGTGACACTTCCTCTGTTTTAGAACTGGGAGGTTTRTTCCAAATTAAATGCCAAAGTAGTGCTTTTGTGGGGGCTGAAAAGGTGAAAAGGTTCAGGAAGCTTAAAGGCTTAAATGATAGAAAAGAACAACATAAATTAAGTTCTACCAAGGAAGACAGAGCTCTTGAATGAAGAATATTTCTTTCACATGGATGCTCATAGATACTGGGGAGAAATATCTGTTCCATGCAGTCTTGGCTATCCAACATTCCAGGGGCAGCTGCCTGGAGTGGGATTCAGCTGATTAAAACCAACCAGAGCTGTTTGAGATGCCCCAGTTTGCCACCACTACACCCAGAATTTGGGATGGGATGATCTAAACGTGGACTTCCCTGGCTGAGGCACCTCTTGAAATCCCTGATCAGGTATTGCTGCTCCTGAAGTGAAGCAGAAATCAGGACTTCCTTCATGTGGGTACCAAAGAGCCCTTAGCAAACCTGTCTGCTGGAAATGCTCCCCCCAGAATTCCTCAAATCATGGCAGAAATACAAAATCATACCACACTCAGTTGTTTATTTCTTTCCTCTTCATTGCCTTTGCAAAGCCATTAACTCAGCCCAAACCAACAGCCAACTACAGGGAAAAGATTGGTAATTCAAGGTGTAAAATTAAGAAAAACACAAATTCCTGGTTCTCATCCCAAGTCAGACACGGTTTTTATAAAACTCTGAATTCCTGTTTTAGTTACACCACGTAGCTACCTTTTTTTTTTTATTTTACTCACATATGGCCTTGTATTCAATAGAAATTGAATATTGCTATTCAATTATGGTACTTGAACCACTGTTATTACTTAAATTCTTTCCTTKAAGCAAGATAAGGGAACTTAGTTGGAGAGAGAAATGACATTTTGTAATGAAAAGCTTCCAAGCAAAGTTGCACAATCCTCTGGAATTTTAAGAAAAATATCTTAAATTTGTAAGAAAAATTTTATTCTCTGCCAGTTAATGGATTTGGAAACCCAGAGCTGGAATTGCTGACAATTTGTTTTCCTTTTCACTGTTGACTTGAATTTTCCTTTAGCAGATTTCTGAAGAGTTGCCTCTTTTCTAGTTGACAAAAGTTTTTTTAGCCAGCAGTAAATTTAGAACTGTTTTTTTAACACTGCTGATAAATGGYAGGAGGGAGGCCTCCTTAGGTGCCCGGAAAGCTCTGTGCACGTAACTGGAATGGATTTTTTGGATGGAGCCGTGGATGGCGCGGCTCCGGCCGCTCACCTGGGGGGGCAGCGCCCCCTGGTCCCGGTGCCGGGGAACTCCCGGCTGGAAAAGCTCCCGGAGCTCCTGGGACCCAATTAATTCCTCCCGCATCGCCAGAGTCACTCCAGGCTGGTCACCAGCATCCCTTTCACCGCCCGGCTGCCAGCACCCGGAGGGCTCCGTTTTTGTGCGKTTTTATGCGTTTTATCCTTTGATTTCTGAGCTCAAAACTGGGAATAAGATCCCATTTTTGTTGCTCTGGTGGCAGGAACTTTCTCAGCTGCTATGCTTGTGTCAAACTTATTCTAATAATAAAGGAACAATATATTCATCTTCTCCATCTTATATCCATATTTTTCTGGACATGTCATTCAGTCACTCCCTTGGAATTAAGAGGAATTGTGGATTTGTCTTTCCAAACAAGCTCTGGGTCTGCTGGGAGATAAAACCAGCACTGGGAGATAAAAGAAACAATTGGAAGGATTCACTGATTGATGAATGGAAAAAGATCTTTGCTTTTAAAATAAACTTTAGGTTTGCTGATAAACGAAATTAGACATTGAAAGATGAAAGAAACAATGGGGAAGGAAAAATTCCTAAATTCCATAGAATTAAAAATTCAAAAGGAGGGTTATACATTAGAGGGAAATCTCTGGTATCAGGCATTCTGGGCAGTCTGTACCTCTCAAGTGCCTCAGCCAATGGGGAAAGAGAGAAGGGAAATACAGCCAGGAAATTGGGATAAAAAGGAGGCTGCATCCTCCAAAAACTTGGGGGATCCCAGGGGAATGCCCCATGGCCTCTCCCTTTATGCAATAAAGCCAGAAAGGACTCCTCTGTCTCCTTTTTGGACATAAACCTCTGGTGTTTGTGGRTTAATTTTCCTAACAGAATCTCTTCCAAAGACCACTGATATTTCAAACAGTGTGGAGTATTCCCCATGAGCTGGGTTCCATAAAGATCCAAATTTAGGAAACTGAACTCTGAAGCTTCATGGCAGACCTCTCAAATTTACACTAGAATGGAACCAAGAGTTAGGCCCATATGGGCTCTGGRGCATAGACACACTTGTCTGACTTTACATGTTCTATCTGAAAATACACTTATTAGCATATTTTTTATATATATTTATGTATATACTTATGTTTAGGATGTGCTGATGTACAGATGAAAARGCTCAGAGATCCAGGTTTCAGCATTTATAGATTCAGCAGAACAAAACATTTCTTTTTTAAGGGCATTAGGATATGCATTAAAAAAAGTTGAAATTCTTGGTCACATACCAGTATTGTCAGTTGTCAGAGATATATTTTATTTATRTCAACAACCTAATTCAGAAATAACTGTACTGCTAATGTTTGTCCTATTCAACAGGTCTGAGAGTAAACAAATCAGTACAAGTAGATAAAGAGAGTCTTAGAGAACTGCTGCTGTCTCAGCACCAGGAAACAGAAAAAAATCCAATCCAGCAAAAAAAGGTGGGAAAGATCTGGATCCAAATCCAACCCCCTGTTTAAACTCTCAGCTAAGGTGTATTTTATTCCCTAAGTTGCAGTAATGTGACTGGATAGCCTGATCCATCATCTAGGATGGGGATTTTGCCTGAGTGTGATTACAGTACAGAAATAATGCTGTGATGCAAAATATAATGTAACAGCAATGGAAATTACTAATCTTTTWATAAGTATTGCACTGTGTTCTTTTAAAAGTCACTAAACAAGCATTGCCTCATTATTTTTTTACCTTTAATTACCAATTATAGAACAGAGAAAATAAGGATGGRGAAGGTAAAGCAAAGGAAGTGTGCTCAGATGCTCAGGGTAAAAAAGAAAAGCAAGCAACCAAGAAAGTACCAGAAACTTCAAACAGGACACACAGAGGTAGGTTTAATGTTTCTCTYAGAAATTCACCTGATCTTTGCAAATTCCCAGAAGTTTTGGTAATTTATTAATTTATGTGGTTCTGACAGCCCTTCACTGGCACCTGGCTGACAGGAGCCAGCTCCAAACGATGAATGAGGTGTCACTGAAAACACAGAATTGTCTGGGCTGGAAAATGCAGCTGCTGGTGGTGCTGCACTGAGAGCAGTGCTGCTCTGCAGGATGGGGCATCTCCACCCTGCTGTTCTTCCCAAAGCTCAGGGTGGTAAAAATTCRGTGTTCTGTCTGTAACAGGATAATTAACATGTTAATCCTCACTAATCAAACACTGGTCTCAAAGCTGGGAATCTTCATCACTAACGTGAGCCTATTTGCATGGCTGGAAAAGGAAAAGGACTGTGAGGGCTGGGAGCAGTTCCTCATTTGTGATCCCTGGAAAGAGATTTTATGGAAATCTCAGCCACTGTGTTCTCGTGGAAAAGTTATATGCAAGGGACTCATCTGTAAACATCTTTATTCTGAAGAAATTCTACAGAACAGAGGAGAGGAAAAGCCACTGCTGTTCCCTCATTCRCATTTTTCTTTCTAGAAACATTCCTGTTATTTCCTTTAAGGCTTTTAGGAAAAGAAAAGGTCTGAGTGCCACCATTCTAAACACGTCCCAGGTGGCAGGATACCTCCAGGTCCCACATTTGCCCAGGTGGAACAGGTGATGCCAGGTCCCATCCCTGTAACCTGGCATCTGTTAACTCCTGAGGTTTGTGCTCTGCCTTTTCAGCCTGCAGCCTTTCCAGTGCCTCCCAAAATCAGCACTTGTCTTAAAATGCCCTTTAAAAACTGACAGAAAACACAGGTCTTACAATGCTCCCTCTGAAAATCTGTGAAATCTGAGTTTGTCTCACTGATAGCAGACTTTTATTGAAGACTTACTTGGCTTTTTTAGTTCCTGCAACTTCTTATTTCCCCTTTAAGCTTGGATTATATCTCATTTTGGGGTACTCTGTGAGTCTCTGTAGAGCACAGAACCCACCACAAGTCATTCCCTGCACAGATAAATGGCATTTCTGCACAAATATTCCTTTTTCTACTGAAAAGTGGAGCCCCCTCATTCCCAGGTGAGAGAGTTGCTGAATATTTTGCTCCACACAAGCAACTCTGTTTGAATTAAGTTCCACTTAAAAGCCAGAATGTGACAATTAAGAGTTCAGATCTCACCTGGTTTCTCTGTTGCATTGTACATGATTTTTCTGGCACTGTATTTAGCCATTGCTGTACATAATGGCAGCTAAATCCATTTAACTAAATTCAACACCATGAAAAAAAGCAATAATAAAGATATGAACCTGGATTCAGTGGCAGAATGACRTTGTTTAAATCTTGCCCCATGCTGTTGTATTTATTAGAGATGGTGTTTGAAATACCATCAATAATAACTGAAGCAGTGAAATAAGGATGTGATACTTGCTCTTTTTAAAGCTTCATAACTCCTCATGTTCTTAAACCCTACAATATTTCAGRGGGCAAACTGCTGATGGAAGAATGCAAATTTTCAGAATTTATTAAAGAAATGGAAAAAGAGACAGAGGTTCTTAAACAGGAGTTGAAAACTCTGATGAAATCTGAACGAAGTCCTCAAAGAGTAAAAAAGAACAATCAAGAGGGAGAGGCAGTGGAAGAAGTTGAAAAAGAAGAGAAAAAACCCCATGAGGAGCAAAAGAAGAAAGCCAGGAGCGAAGGTCCAAGTCCAAGCAAAGACCCCACCAGGCTGAAAAAAAAATACATCTTCTCAGGGGCTGTTGAGAATCTGCACCAGGGGCTCCACACTTCAGGTGCCAAATGCAAAGCAGGATTTGGGAAAAGCTGCCTGAGCAGCCAGAGACAGGCAGGGCAGAGCTGCAGTGACACTGCTGTGCCCAGGGGGAAAATCTCCTTTGGGGCTTATGAACCTTCCTTTGGGCAAAGCCCCCTGGGCTGGCAGGACAGCAGCTCTGCAGTGGAGGAAACACCYGATGGAGGAGCTCTCTGGGGAGGAATGTTTGCAAGGAGAAAGCTCCTGGAGCTCCAGCAGCACAAGGGTGAAGGCAGACAAGTGAGGGGGGCAAGGCAAATCCCAAACTCCATGCCAGGCTCCAACTCTCCTTGTTAAAACCAGCTCCTGAGTTACTCCACAGTTATTCCTGACAGTTAAGTACATCAGCATGCCTTTAGGAAATTTAAACATTCCCATTGTTACAAACCAAATGTTTTACTTTCATTCAATGTTTATTAAACCTTACAAGCACTGGCAATTGCTTTCCATAATTTTTTCCAAAACAATCCAAACCGTTGTCACAAAAAACACATTCTGTGCTTGATCTTTTCCCCCAAAAATATGTTATATTAAGAATTCCTTATCATTTTTACCTGTTACCAGGTAAGATTTAGTCCTTGTTTAGGAACTTCCAGGTTTTTGCATTCCCAAGGAGCTGAATTTGGGAGCTGGGTGGCTGGCAGTTGCTGACATGAGCACCCAGCTTTCATAAGGTTCACTGCTGGGTGAGCACCAACAATGCAATAAAAGAAAACACTTTTTTATTTCCTTCACTCCCCAAACAGCTTCCAGAATTCACAGATAATAAAAATAATTTGCTCCTACATTGTTTTCACGAGCATTAGAAACCTCTAAAGCCTCATTCTTTCCCTCTGTTGGAACTTATCAAAGCAGTTTGCCTGGTAACTTCCCCAGCTGACATGCAGAGATGAATGTGCAAGAGGAAAGCATTGTTTTGGAGAAGTCAGGCATAGCCAGTCCCCAAAAAGCYTCTAAAAATCCTTGTTTAARGTTATGTAAGTGAGGGGAGAAGGAYTGTGGTTTGTTCCTCACACTAATTTATTAAATACTTGCTTAATTCATGTGAAGTTTGGAAAAAATTAGGGGCATTCTGTTAATTTTTAAAGGCAGTAGCAGTTTAAAAATGTCCAAAATTACACGACAAAACTTTTTAAAGATGACAAAGACATTCAGAGCTGAGCCTGTTGCAGCAACATTTCAAATAATTAAAAAAATTATTTAGTTGAGTTGCTTCAAACAATATTTCCTCATGCACARAGACAGGGGCTGTTGTTCTGGTGTGGATTTTGGTGAGTCTGGGATTTGTTTTGCCATTTTAGGTTTGTTTATTTGGGGTTTTTGTGGGTTGTCTAGCAAAACTRCAGTGTAACATTAAAAAAGAGATGAAAAAACCTAAGATGGGTTGAAAAGCTTTATTTTCTTAATAAAATCACAATTATACATAACATTCAATCACATTTTTTCCTTGATATTTATTTTCATGTAGGCTAAATGCAATTCCTAATATAAGATCCCAATTTTTAAATTAACATTAAAACAAACAAAAATATTTAATCCATATATATACACACAACATAACCTGACCATTTGAACTGGTTTTTAAAGGCAGTGCCAATTTTGGAGGGGTCCTGGCCCCTTCCTTCCCTTCCTGCAGGGAGGAAAAGGCCCTGGAATAGCAGAGGAACATTCCTGTGGGAATTCCAGAGTGGGAAGCTCCATCAGCATCCCCCCTGCAGGAACAGCACTGTCTTCTGCTTCACTGACAGCAGCCTGTGCTTGGCAGCTGAAAAAACCTCTTAAGAGATAAAAATCTTGATTTAACTCGTCTATTTTTAGAAGAGTTCAAGAATATTCTGATTTTAGGRTAAAAAAATCACAAGGAAATTCTCTTCTGCCCCAAGTCAAGCAAACCTCTGCCCTCTACACCATCCAACATSATCCCACCTCAGGGTGAAGCTACCACATTTTATAGAAAGAAACAGCCAAGCTCCCAAATTAGTTCCTAAAGCCAGCACATTTCCAATTTAAAACCACAAATCCAACACTTTTAGATGTTGCTGACAACAGGCCATGACTAAACCCAAAATGAGGTTTTATAACCAGCAGTGCTGTTCTTTCCAAAATGAAAGACAAACTCTGGGAAGTGAAATTAAAAGAATCAAAAGAACTGACAGATATCCAAATGGAACAACAGGGATTGTTTCAGACCTTGTCTCATGAAAGATAATTGTCCCTTTTTTTTTTAAATTAATTTAAAACAGTGATTATGTAAATGCAGCTGGGGAGTCCATGGCTTGCTGGGATTCCTTCAGCTGAAGGGGTGCAGCATGATGGCCACAACTTTATTGCAGACCACGAGCCAGCAGGTGATTCCCACACCTCCTGGAAAACAGGGAAAAACCACAATTGAAGCTGTTGGATCAATAACCCTGAGGAACCTGTGCAGCTGCAAACAACCTTGGAGGTGTAAAAAAYTAAATTCAGAATTCATGAGGCCAACAGGAACTAAACTCTTTATATACAAAAGGGAGACACAAGAGATGGGAGATAAATCAATGCTGCTCACAAAAAATTCTGGATTGTCTTGGGAAAAGAGCACCAAAAGCACAAATATGAGCTAAAGTGTGGTGAGTGCATCCCAGAGCTAAAACCATCTGCTACAGACCCAAGAGAAAATATCTTAAGTTTAAAGCCTGGCAGAACCTAAATTCAGGATTTGAGAGATGTAAAAAGTAAATTTCCTCTGAAATTGAAATCAGTTGTTTTGTAAGTRCATAGTTATTCATGGCACACCTGTGAAGAGAACTCCCTTTTGGGTGATTTTCTAATTTAAATCTTCAAATAAAAATGACAAAATTCCGTGAGCACTTCAAGAAACCAGAACCACACAGGGAAGAGCTGCTGAAATACTTGAGCCCTGTGCTCTGGGAGTCAGGGAAGCAGCTGCTGTGAATCCCTGGATGCTCTGGGGCTTGGCCATGTCCCTTTCCTCACCTGCCACTCCTGTAGGGAAGGCCACCAGGCGCTCCAGGGGAGCCAACCACTTGCTTGGAAGCACGGTGACGGGCTCAGAGTAGTACTTCCAGATCAGAGAGATCATCAGGGCAGCCTGGAGTGGGGATTTTTTATTAGTCTGGATAATAACACACACCAAAGTACATTCCCAGTGCTATCTGGAATTGTTTCTTTGATATTTTATCTTCTTCTTCAAAATATTTTTACATTTTATATGACCTTAAATTTATACACAATATTAGGAGGTTGCAGGGGGATCTTTCTTTCAAGATCCTCTTTTCAATCCAGCAGAGTCAAACACAGTCATAGCATTTGTTAAAATTTTGATGACCCTTTTTAGCCTAAATTTTTGCCTACAAGGAGTGCAACTCACTTCAACAGTCCCTAAGGAAATCTTCAGGCTGACCACTGCCATCCTCCTTAGCAAATTCTCTGGCATCAGCCAGAACTACTCAGACAATCTGATGAGGCAGCGTGGGGAAATGTGTGGCAGCTGTAGGTGGAGATCAGCATCCTCAGCATAAAAGCGTATTTTGGTTTCATAGCCAGAATTATATTCACATGTAGCAGAACTTTCCTGGATTTGGGGCCATATATAAAATAACCCAGCAATTAAAGAGCTAAGACAAACTCCAATCTTGTGCCCCCAAAACCAGAAACACAGAGTTGAGATGAAAGTTAAACTTTTTCCATCCTCAACTACCAGAATTTATCATCATTTCCCTTCCAGTTGCAGAAATTCTATCTGTTTGACAAGTTCTGTGTCCTTGGAATCCCAGAGTGGTTTGGGTGGGAAGGGACTTAAAGCTCATCCAGTGCCACCCCTGCCATGGCAGGGACACCTCCCACTGTCCCAGGCTGCTCCAGCCCCAGGGTCCAACCTGGCCTTGGGCACTGCCAGGGATCCAGGGGCAGCCCCAGCTGCTCTGGGCACCCTGTGCCAGGGCATGACCACCCTCACAGGAATGAATTTTTCCCTAATATCTGATCTAAACCTGTAATTTTTCAGTGTGAAGCCATTCCCTGGGTGCTGTCCCTGCATCCCCTGGCAATTGTCTCTCTCCAGCTTTCCTGGGGCTCCTSCAGGCCCTGCAAGGCCACCCTGAGCTCAGSCCAAAGCTTCTCCTGTGCAGGTGAACAATGCCAGCTGTGCCAGCCTTTCCTCCCAGCAGAGCTGCTCCAKCCCTCTGCTCATCCTGGAGCCTCCTCTGGGCTCTCTGCAGCAGCTCCAGCTCCTCCCTGGGCTGAGGGAGCCCTGAGTGACCAGATATGCACCAATAAACCAGGAGAGAACTGTAACACTACTGAGGATTTGGTTAACTAAGTTGTATCCATAACAAAATATTGACTTACCTGCACTATGTAGAATACAATATTTATGACCCACTTTATTTTGGCTAATTGGGCAGTTCGTGCTTTCACTGTTAAAGAAAAAAAATATTACTTTCCACTGCTTATAATAATGAATTACAATTACATTAAATTAGTATTTTTTTAATATTTTACTCTTTAAGGCTGGACATTACCCTGTTAAAAATCTCCTTCCATATGACTTATAGCTATATTAAAAACACCCTTCTACAACAAGCTGCCAGCTCTGTATCACACTCTAATTTCTATCTGGATTTACTCAAAACACGTTTCAGTGATGGGCATCACTGAGAAAGAATAAAAAAACTACACAGTGAAGCCCAGGAAATTCCTGGAAGGACACAGGTAAGCTCTTCAAATAGTTTAAAGAGGAAAAAAAACAAAGGAGAGAGAGAAAGACAGAGAGAAGGGAAAGGGGAAAGACTGAAAATGGGTGAGATGGGGAAGGCAAGTTTGAAGGACAAATACTTAAAGCTGAAAACACTCTTGCCAGCTTTTCAGAAACAGAAAATGTTTTTCCTCTTGGAGCAGGGAGCAGGCATGGCACTGTACCGTGGGTTTTGAGCTTGTCAGTCATTTTGTTGATCTTCCTCTCCAGCCGGGCGTATCTGGCAAACTCATCCATCATGCTGATGGTGGCAAGCTCCTGCTTCATGGTCTGGATCTCTGCTCTCATCTGGGATTCCTGCTCTGCATCCTTCTGCAACAGCCTGGATATCTGASAAGTGAGGGAAATGATCAATTCCTGGTGCAGAATTCCCCTGGTTTGCTTTAGTGTGTTTAAAGTAYGATCTCAAAAGCGTCCCATAAAAAAGGGCCTTTCATTGAGATGCAGGAAATCCTTGGGTGACAAGAGAACAAGTGACAAGATGAAACAGCCTCAAGCTGGACCCAATGATCTTGAAGGTTTTTTCCAACCTAAATGATTCTGTGATCTTTCCCATTTCCAGCTCCAGCAGCCAAGTATTCCAACATTTTTTCCCTTCCTTTCACTTTCCTAATTTCTTTTCTTGAGGCACCACCTGCTTGTCGGTTCCTGAACTCTGTTTGCCACAGAAATGCAGGCACAAAGGACACAGAATCTTTTTACTGCCGTTCCTTAGCAGATCTTCCAGCTTCCCCAAGACACATGTCATTTATTTCCCCATGGATCCTGTTCTCAGGCCTGCAGACAGYGAGAGCATTAACACCCTCTTCAGCCTCAAACCACAGCAGAAAGCTGAGCAGAGATCTTCAGAGAATCTCAGAATATCCTGAGCTGGAAGGGACCCACACAGAATTGAGTCCCAGCCCTGTCCCTGCCCAGACCCCCAAAATCCCACCCTGGGCATCCCTGTCCAAAGGAGCTGTGGCAGCCTCGGGGCYGTGCCCRTTCCCTGGGCAGCTGGGCAGTGCCAGCACCCTCTGGGGAAAGAACCTTTCCCTAAAATCCAACCTARATCCCTSCTGGCCCAGCTGCAGCTGCTCCCTGGGTGCTGTCCCTGTGCCAGAGCAGGGATCAGAGCTGTCCCTCGGGAGGAGCTGCAGATCCCAATCTCAGCCTCCTCCAGACTGAAGGAACCAAACGCCCTCAGCCTCTCCTCAAACGGCTCTTTCATCACTCATCTCCAGCAACAGAGTTCAGCTTCCCAAACTGCTGAGGGTGACTTAAGGTTTAGAGGATTTCATCCATTTTTGAACAGTGCACACTGATCTCTGTGCCAGTGAAGTTATTTCCATGGTAGAGCAGAGCGAAGGGGATTTCAGCATCTTTGTACACATGTGAGTTTATCTGGCAGCCACAGAGTTTATTTGTCCTCAATTCCATTATCCACGCTTCCACAGGAATGCTTCACATCAGAACAGGGGCACCCTGATCAGTGGCTAAGATTATTGAGATTTATTCCTACAATGACTTAACTCCTTAATCTCCACATCCACTGATCTCCCATCTCAACAATGGGCACGTCCATCTGTTGAAAACACGCAAGACTGAGCAAAGCTGTCCCTTCTACCCCGAAAACTGGGAAGCTGTGGGTGCCCCATCCCTGGAGGAGTTCAGAGCAGGCTGGACGGGGCTCTGAGCAGCCAGGCCCGCTGGAAGGATCCCTGCCCACGGCAGGGGGGTGGGAGCGGATCATCCTTAAGGYTCCTTCCAGCCCAAACCATTCCACGATTCCGTGATGCATTCCAAGGGCTGGAGGCTCAGGAGCACCACGGAACACACGGTAACTCATCCCGCAGAAACCGGGGCTGTGCTCCACCACCTCCAGCAGCAGCTTCTCCTCTGCAAGGCAGCAGCAGGACCAGACCCTGCCCGTCCCCGCCGGGGCTCTGGCACCGCTCCCCCCTGGGCTGGGAGAACCCCCTAACGCCCCGCCAGCTCCCTGGGGTCCCCTCCCAGCCATCCTCCCGCTTCCCCACCGGCGCCATCACTCACGAGGGASGAGCAGGAGGGCAGGAGGATTTTGAGCGCGTTGCAGAGGAACACGGCGCTGAGCACCAGCAGCCAGGCGCCGCTCTCCGCCATGGGCCCCGCGCCGCCGCCGCCGCCGCCGCCTCACAGCGCCCGCCTCAGGGCGGGCGGGGCCGCGCGCGGGGCACGTGAGGCGGGCGGGCCAATGGGGAGGCGGTGCGCTCGGGCGGGGCGGGGCGCGCGCCGATCCGGCTGGATCCTGTTGCGGCGCCGCTGGCGCTGCTGGGATGGGGAGGGGGGCGGCGGCTCCGCTGCGCAGCCGGGCTGGGGCGCGCAGGCGGCCGCAGCAGCAGCGCTCGCTCGCAGCAGCAGCCGCGCCACACGAGCAGCCGCAGCCGCGGGGGTCGCGGCCGGGAGCCTCGAGATGCCCAAGAGGAAGGTGAAAGCGGCAGGCAGCGAGCGGAGCCGCCGGGAGGGGACAGCTGGGGGCGTGTGGGGAGCGGGCTCGGCGGGAAGCGGCCGCGCCGCGGGCTCCGRTGCGGCGGGCGGTACCGGGGGCCGGCGCCTTCCCCTGGTGCCGGGGAGGGGGCACGGGGTGTGGGAGGCTCGGGGGGGGCTTGGCGAGGCTGGCGGTCCGGGAAGGGGCGGGCGGGGGCCGGKGCCGGTGCCGCCCCGCTCGCTGACGCGCCGTGTGTGTTGCAGGTGACGGTGGCGGACGGGGACGCCCCCGAGGAGGTAAGGAACGGGCCGGGCGGCGGGGCAGGCGGGGCAGCCCGGCCCGCCCGCCCCTCACGCCCCTCTCTCTCTCTGTCCCTGTGTCTGTCCGTGTCTCCCCCAGCCCAAGCGGCGATCGGCGCGGCTCTCCGCGGTAAGTGCCGAGCGGCGGGGCCCTGCCGGGATGGGCGGGAGGCCGTGCCCGGGACGGGTACCCCGGGGCTGGATCCCCGGCTGACTTCTTCTCTCTCCTCAGAAACCCGCGCCTGTCAAAGCGGAGCCGAAACCTAAAAAGTTACCGGCAAAGGTGAGAGTGAATTGGAAAAGGGAAGGGAGAGGAAAGGGGTGCTTGGGGCATCCCGCGTGGTGCCCTCGGTGCACCGTGCTGGAATGGTTTTGTTCCTTGTGGGAACTTGGCTGAAGTAACCTGAAGTGCTTTTGCCAGTATTTACAGGTACATTCCATCACTGTGGCTGTAGAGCCTTGTTAAGCTCCAGGCATTGCACGGAAGTGTGGGCGCGGATCCATGCGTGTTACATTGTGGTTTGGTGTTGGGTGGAACTACCTGACTGTCAAAGCAACCGTGTTAGGACATCGGGAGGAATTTCTTCACAGAAAGGCTGGGCAGGCATTGGAAAAGCTGCCCAGGGAGGGGGTGAAGTCACCATCCCTGGAGGTGTCCAAGGATAGGCCGGGATGTTGTTTGCTCTGCTCTGGTTGACAGGGTGGTGCTCAGTTAAAGTTGGACTATCTTGGAGGACTTTCCCAAGCTGAATGATTCTGTGCGTAGCTTTGTATTTCATCTGTGTAACAAGAGGGGATAAAACACACCAACTCATGTTTTAAAGCAGTGCGTTAGGACAGGGAAAACATTGTATTAGCCACTTAAAAACCACATGAGCTTCCATTCATGTGGTCAAACTTTCAGGTGTTTGTGTGTAAGAAAGTGGCTTTGTGTGATCTTTGACTTTTTCAGCACAGCTTTCACAATGAAAAAAAGTGAGGTGTGAAATTCTTTGGTTTTGGGAGCGTTAGAAAAGGCTTTGKGTCTGTTGGATTGCTGCTATTTGTGTTGTTAAGTGTTCCTTTGTCATCTTAAGCTTTTCTTTSTGATGTGTTGATTAAAAGCTTTGGAGTGACCTCATCGTGACCTTTCAGTACCTGGAGGGAGTTGATAAGAAAGATGAAGAGAGAATTTCCAARGGCTGGAGTGACAGAGAATGGTTTCTAACTGCCAGAGGGCAGGGCTGGATGGGATATTGGGCAGGAATTGTTCCCTGGCAGGGTGGGCAGGGGCTGGGATGGAATTCCCAGAGCAGCTGGGGCTGCTCCTGGATCCCTGGCAGTGCCCAGGGCCAGGCTGGACATTGGGGCTGGGAGCAGCCTGGGACAGTGGGAGGTGTTGGGGATTGGATGAGATGATCTTAAGGATCCCTCACAACCCAAACTGTTCTGTGATTCTCTAATTTCAGATAAACTCATAATCTTTGCAGACTTCCTCATGTTTTCATTGCATTAATCCTCTTAAGCAGTTACTGATGAGGAACCCACCTTCATTCCAGTGGATTTTGTATCAGTGTGTTCCCACTCTCAGAGCTGTAAGCCTGAAGAATTTGGGGAAACTTTCCAATGCTACCAAGTTGCAATTTCCTTTTTTTTGCAGTGTCTGTGATTCATCTGCACTTACTGCTGCTCATCGATGTTGAATTTTCTGCTTAAAACTACTTCAAGCTATTAACAGTCAAAGATTTTTTATTTGATTCATCAAAAAAAAAAACTTTTTTACATCAACTTTATCAGTTTTAAAAACTTTCCTCACAGTATTTTTTCCAGTTGTGAGAACTTAGCTCATTATGGAGTTACTTAGTGGGCTTTGAAATTAAATATTAATGAAGAAAAATATATTTTGGCATTCAAATTATAGAAGTCAGTGTGCTGCAATTATGTAATTCTGAAATATTTTCTAAGTGGGTGATCAGGGTTGTTGGTAGCTTAGCAAATCTATCCTTTTTTGTGTTTTTTATTGTTTTCAAGGTTTACCTGGAAGGTCATAGCAATTGACTTACTGGAAATGTATTTCATTGTAGGATAAATCTGAGGACAAGAAAGCTCCGTCAAAGGGGAAGAAGGGGCCTAAAGGAAAACAGACAGAAGAGACAAACCAAGAGCAGACAAAGGACAACCTGCCTGCAGAGAATGGGGAAGCTAAAACTGAGGAGGTGAAGTTTGGAGGGCTGGGTTTGGGTTTTGCTGTTACTGAGAAGTTGGGGTGGGGTTTTTTTTGCTACAAAATTTTCTTGACAAATGAAATATTCTTTTTCTTGGGCCTGGAAAGAGTCTTGAGTGAAAACCYAGAGCTGATCTGGGCAAAGTTGAGGTGCCATTGACAGACCTTGCCT
Organism: Cardinalis cardinalis; assembly: GCA_014549065.1. Classification (NCBI taxonomy): domain Eukaryota; kingdom Metazoa; phylum Chordata; class Aves; order Passeriformes; family Cardinalidae; genus Cardinalis; species Cardinalis cardinalis. The sequence goes on along the minus strand of JACDOX010000207.1, from coordinate 527,273 downwards.
GGGAGAAGGGACAGGTTGGTGCAGGGACAAAGTACAACAATTAATGAGTTGTTGTTGCTGGAGAAATGACTGTGCCAGGTGAGTCTTGGCTGCACCACAGTGCCTGAACTTTTTGGAGTTATGGATCAGGTCACTTAGAGCATCCTCCACTCTGTATTACACTCCTGGAGTGCAGACACAGTTACAAATTTAGGCCAAGATCTGCAGGGATGAAACACAAGTGTGGTAATTATGGGCCTGGAGTTGGTGTCAGGTTTCTGTGACAGAAACATTTTCAGGAGTTCAGTGGAGTATTTTTGTTTTAGGTAGATGATGGGGTTTTGGGGCAGGGAAGGTACAGGATGGTACTTCAGTGGGCAGGAGGATTTACTCTGGGGTAACAATTTGTCATTTGCAAGCTTGCAGTGTGAAAAAGTTGTGCTCTAGCTGCGAGTTCTTCAGCTGACTCAATTTTTGGCATTATTGCAGTCTTTTAATTTGTGATTGTAAAGTTTCAGCAGTGGAACCAAATTTGGCAGCATTCCCACCTGGGGTCCCTTTAGTTCACTGGTGCAGAGATTATGTAAATTTACAAGGAATGGATGATGATTGGTCACACCACCCAAAATTCCAGGTGTAATTTTCTACCAAAGAGGCAGAGTCTGTCCTGCTGGATGTTATTGTTTGCTAAGAATTAAAACAGGGTTAAGATCTGAAGAATATTTGAAGTGTGGCACTGAAATTTAAAGGCATGAAGTGTTACTTCATGGATTTTCTAAACACCYCATAGGTAATTGTAGCTGTGTAAAAGCTGAAGTTTTTTCTGTCATAAAGGCAGTAATCCARTTGAAATTAAAATCCCTTGCAGTGTGTGCTTAGTAACAAATCAACATCCTGAAATCCATCCTGGTGGATCCAAGGAGCCTTTTTGTGACAGCTTGGTTTAGCAGATCCAARAGAAATCTGCAGGAACAAGTCTGGGTTATTCTGTGCAGGGTTTAATGTGCATGTAAACCACTCCAGACTAATCAGAGCCATTAAAACTTCCTGCACTGAAGTGTTCTGGTTTTTTTTCCCCTTTGCAGACCCCAGCACCTGATGCAGCTGCAGAGAAAGAAGTGAAGTCTGAGTGACACCTGCTCCCACATCTGTAACTGGTGGTCCTTAAACCTTTCTTCTTGTACAATTCAGAGGAATATTTTTATCAACTATTTTGTAAATGCAAGTTTTTTAGTAGCTCTAGAAAACACGTTTTTAAAAAGGACAAAATCCCGACTCAACCCATTTTTTTACATATTTAGATAAGTGTAAATGCTTTTTTTAAGTGGTAAAATCATGTACTGGTTGTCTGTTTTCTATGAAACCAGAAATTAACGGTGTGTTAATTAAAGAGAGGGCATTGAGGCCTTGATTAAGCCTCACGTTCCACAGACTCCAAGGGACAGTTTTCTATCCTATAAAATGAAGCATAACACAGATCAGACTTTTTGGAATTCATAATGATGTGTTGAGAATGTCTTAACATTGTAGTTATTTATCTTTCTCTATGGTTGTACCATCAGTAGAATTGCTTATCTAATAAAACTGCTCCCTAGTGGTGGATTCCTTGCTGAGTGATGTATATCAGTGACAAAGTTATTTTTGGTAGTTGCAGCTTTATTTTTTTCCAACAACTTTGTAGCTGTGATGCAAAAAGATTGGAAACTTTTATTTTATATCTTTAAATACTGTCTTAAGTAAAAGTTTCTGCTTGGCAGATGGAACTTGTTCTGTCAATATTTGAGATACTGGAACTTCACATCTAGTTTTCAAGGACAGCTTGTCTACAAAGATTGAGTGAAAAATATTTGAAATAGTGCTAGAAAAAAAACCAATTAGTTTTTAGATTTAAAAAAAGCTCTGTGAATAAAAACAATTGTAAAATTGTTGATAGTGTTTGTGATCACCAAACAAAAGCCAAATAAATCTTGATTATGAAAGGATGTTTCCATAGCTCCTGCATTGACTGTGAACACAATCTGAGTGCTGTGGTTTGGATTTTTAACTGTGTCCTTCAGAGTGTTAAATTGTACTTTAAAGAGATGGGTGGCAGTTCAGGGAGTGGAGAACTGCAGTGTTAGTCTAAACTTGCAGCTTGAAAGCTGAGAGCTTTGTGCTGCTGCTGTTTGCTTTAAAAAAAGTCAATAATTAGTGAGTCTCAGATGCCAGCCAGACAACTGTCACCTTGTCCTGGGAGGAGCCAAGCTCAAACAGAAACGTTTGTTCTYTGTTGATTTTTTTTTTCCTCTTACCCCAGAAGTTGTTTATGCTCCTAAGTAACACCTGCAAGCCCAGTACCTGCTTCCTGTACATTTTTAGTGCCTTTTTCAAATTGTTGCAGTTATTTCTAAAAAAAGCCACTTCAGTTTCACCTCTAATTTGCTTTCTTAATCAATACTGTCATTTCAGGAAGAATTTTAACATTTTTACCATTCTTTAGCAATCTTTAACTTTACTCTAGGAAGTCTCCCAGCCTTAGGCCACAACCTGCTCCTGTTCCATTCCATCACAGGTGTGTTCCCCACAGAGCACACCYGGCTTTGGCTTCAAGTTCTTGGATATTTCAAAACTGGAAATTGATGCCACTTTTCTAACTCACTTCCCCCAACACCCCCCCTCATATTTGTTCCATKATATTATTTACTCTCTGGTTTTGGCAAGCTCAACCCACCAGTTAAGKAAGTAATAAACATGCAGGTAAATCCCCTAAAATAACCACTCATCCCTGCTTTTACAGTGTCTGTTTTTCATGTGTTTTGGGTCTCAGTGCTGTGATCCTGTGGACTTTCAGCATCTCCCTCACATCTGTCACCCACTGCTTAATTTATTGTAACTTCTTGATATTACTCTGTCCTGTGTGATATCAGATTTATTTGCCCTTCAGCTAAGGACTGGAGTGGGAGCTTATGCAGATTTGMATTCAGTGGAAAACAATCTCATTCAAAATACAACAGCAGGAGAACAAAAAACAAAACTTTCTTGGAACATACTCTGTTGTCTTTGTACTCCTAGTAGTTGTTTGGGTTAAGTGAACGAGACATAAAMGTAATTTACTTCAAGGTTCTAAAAATGCATTTTAAGGTACCAGAGGTAGGGAATGMAATAGGCAAAGACCTTGGATTTAAAATGTAACACAAGTACAGCCATTGCTGTTTTTATCAGTGTTCATGCTGGGCATGGCTGGGAAAGAGAAAAAAAAATGGTTTGGGGTGGAAGGGAACTTAAAAATTATCCACTCCCACCCCTACCATGGCAGGGACACCTCCCACTGTCCCAGGCTGCTCCAGCCCCAGTGTCCAGCCTGGCCTTGGGCACTGCCAGGGATGCAGGAGCAGCCCCAGCTGTGCCAGGGAATTCCATCCCAGCCCCTGCCCACCCTGCCAGGGAACAATTCCTCATTCCCATGATCCCATTTAACCCCACTATCTGTCAGTTTGAAGCCATTCCCTGGGTGCTGTCCCTGCATCCCCTGGCAATTGTCTCTCTCCAGCTTTCCTGGGGCTCCTGCAGGCCCTGCAAGGCCACCCTGAGCTCAGGCCAAAGCTTCTCCTGTGCAGGTGAACAATGCCAGCTGTGCCAGCCTTTCCTCCCAGCAGAGCTGCTCCATCCTCTGCTCATCCTGGAGCCTCCTCACAGCTCGATGTCCTGGCTCCCAAAATCCTGTCTCCAGGAGCCAGGCTCGAGGTGGCACAGGCATGGGGGCACAGCTGGGTTTTTTTGGCTCAGTGATACCAGAGGAGCAGAGCTGTAGTGTGAGAAATGCCCCTCCCCAAGCTGGTGTTTGGGGACGCCCAGGTGCCCCCCGGCAGCCCGCATGGGGCTCTGCTSTCACAGCAGGAGGCTGGGCCAGCCCTAAGCTCGGACACGGGCACAGCCTTGATGCTCCCAAATGCCCGCAGCCACGGCACACACTGGGCACCACGCGGCACAGCGCACTTTGAATCACATTATCACAAAATCATTGAGCTTGGGAAACACTTCTGAGATCATCGAGTCCAACCTTTGACTGATCCAACCCCCTGTCAACGACCTTCTTCCAGTCGTTTCTTGAACTCCTCCAGGAATGGGGACTTCAACACCTCCCTGGGCAGCGCATTCCAATGKTTAATCACACTTTCAGCGAAAAAATTCTCCCCGTGTCCCAGCTGAGCCTGCCCTGGCCCAGCCTGAGGCCGTTCCCTCTGCTCCTGTCCCTGTGCCCTGAGAGCAGAGCCCGACGCTCCCGGCTGTGCCCTTCTGGCAGGGACTTGTGCAGAGCCACAAGGGCCCCCTGAGCCTCCTTTGCTCCAGCCTCAGCCCCTTCCCAGCTCCCTCAGGAATTCTCCAGCCCCTTCCCAGCTCCGTTCCCTTCTCTGGATAAGCTGCAACCGCTCGATATCCTCGCAGTGAGGAGCCCAGAGCCGCACACAGCACTCGAGGCAAAGGCCCTGGCCTGACGGCACACAGCGTCCGCTCCGTCACCGCATCGCCCCCATGAACTGGCTCTCGGTGCCTCGCCGGTCCCGGGAGGGCTGTCCCGGGAAAGGAATGCCGAGGGAGCGACGGCAACCCCGCTGTTCCCGGGGCCGAGCGGAGCAGGGCCGAGGCTGCCGCCGGCTCTCCCCCGCCAYCCCTCAGCGCTGCCGCCTCGCCGCGCTCAGCCCCGCCCCCGGTGCGCGTCACCGCCGCCTTCCTCGCGCGATCCTTCCGCGCCTCCGTCTCCTCTTCTCCTCACCCGCCGCCTTCCCCGCCATCCCCCCCGCCACCCACCCCGCTTCCCTTCGTGTATATTCCCCGCGGCCACACGCCGTCACCGCTGTTCCCTCGGGGCGCTCGAAGCGCCCGGTACTGCGGGAACTATTTTCCGCCGCCCCCCCCCGCGGGCGTTCCTGGCGGAGGTGTCGACGGCGGCTCCGTGGCGGGTGGTGCGGCTGCGATGGCGGCGGCGCCGCCGCCGAGGCTGCGCTGAGGGGGGAGAGGGAGGGAGGGAGCGCTGAGGGGAGCGGGGGGGCGGCCGTGAGGGGAGGGAGGGAGGAGGGGAGGCGCTGACAGCGCCGTGCCGAGCCGGGCCCGCCGCCCTCAGCCCGCCATGGCCGAGCCTGCGGCCTCTTCCAGCTCCGGCGCGTCGCTGCCGCTCATTGAATCAGGTAACACCGCGGGCCGGGGTGAGGAGGTGCCGCCGGTGCCGCCATCTTCCTGCCCCCCCCTCAGGATGGGTCACGGCCGCCCCCCGGCTCATCCCCCGTGTCTCTTGCCGTGTCTCTTACAGAGCTTTACTTCCTCATCGCCCGGTTCCTGAGCACCGGGCCCTGCCGGAGAGCGCTGAAGGTGAGTGCGGGGCTCACCGGGGCGCGGGCGCCCCGCGCTGCCCCTGAGGCTCGGGGGAGGTGGGAGCAGCCGCGCCCCCCGCTCTGGGGGAGCCGGACCGTGCCTTCTCCCTGACTTTGTGTGTTTTCCCCTTCCCTCTGCAGGTGCTGGTGCAGGAGCTGGAGCAGCACCAGGTCTGTGTGGGCTCTGATGAAATCTTGCTGTAGTCAAAAGTTTCCTTTGCAAGTCATTCAAGTTTCTGCCGCTGTCTCAACTTTTCCCCCCCTCGACACACATTGTTTTGGATGTGGTCTGTAATCCCTCCTTTCCCCTTTAACCACTCACGTTTTTCTGTTTGTTTTTCCTTTATTTAGTTGCTTCCCAAAAGGTTGGATTGGCAAGGAAATGAGCATTATAGAAGTTATGAAGAATTGGTGAGACTTTTCTCTTTTAAAAAAACCCCTTTTATTTACGGTGATGACATTGATGTTAGACCCCTCTACCTTTAAGAGTAGGCCCAAATCTTCACCTTCCTATACCATCCTGCCTCTGAACACTGGAGTTRCTTTAGGAAGGGCCTTTAATTTCTTTACATCAGACTAACAAAAACATAAGCGGTGGTTTAAATTGAGGATATTGTTTACATAGCAGAGGTGGAGCTTGGCGTTGTGCAGTGGTACATGCCACTGCCTACATGCAGGCAGGAGCCAATCTACAGCGAGGTTTCATTTCGGAGTTTCAGGRACCAGGTTGTGAGGCACGTTGTGATTTGTCGGTATTTATTTTCTGGTTGGTTTCTTTCAGCCCCCTCCAACAGATTAGGAAATGAAATCGCTGTTCGGAAACCGAGGGTTGGCACTTGTGGTGACTGTGAATGTGCTCACATCGCCGGCTCCTCGCTGGTCATGGCTTTGTTTCTAAAGTGCTGCAAAGATGGGGATGATCTCTCCACAAAATTTACTTTCTGCTCTTCCACGGCTGGTGTGGTGTGTTCTGAATTGTTTTTACAAAAGGCAGAGCTGTGTTTTGGGGCTTAATTTTGCTGCTTGTGAAGTGGCAAAGAGTTTGAATTGCAGTGGGTGATGGCCTGGTGGTGCCTGCCCTGCCCTGTGTGGTTTTTATCCTGCTTTATTGTATTTGATAGTGTTTCCTTTAAAGAGTTGTTTATCCTTGCTTTTTCCCACCTAAGGTTCAGRCGTTCCGGGTTAATTGACTGATTGTTGCAGTGAACTCCCTCTTGTGAAGCACTTAAAGATCTCAGGATCATATTTGCATAGAGAAGGAATGAAGTGTTGTTTAAAACACTTTCTTAATTATTTGAGCATTGCTTGAAATGATAAGTGTGATTCCATTTCCTCTGTTTGTCGTTGTGGTCAGTTGAGCAAGGAAGGTTTTAGATCAGTGTTTTTAAGTCACTAAGAAGCCTGGCCTTGCTAAACAGGAAYATTTTCAAGCTCTGACTTGAATTTAGGCAAGATGAAAGTAGGATTAAGCTTAGAAAGAATTGTTGGGAGTTTTTGATTTTGTTGCTTCATTGTTGATTTCTTACCCCATTTCTTCTGGCAAAAAGCAGGGTGTTGGGAGATCCCATGTGTGTGTTTTTCTGATTTCAGGGCTGCTTTTTAACTCTGATTATTCTGCATACACAGTTGTCAAACTAATTCTTTAACATGTGCYGCTTCTAATTCTTTTTTCCTGCACAATTTAAAGGAAATCTCTGCCCAGGGCAGTAGTGTTTCAGAACATCTAAATTAATCTYCTCAGGGTTTTAGTTTCTGTTTTTTGAGGGGCTCTGGGAACCTCTTGTCCCACTGGTCACACTCTGAATTTGCAGAGACCACAGACAAATCAGTCCTGTGGTGTAATTATTTCTATTCCACTTTGCTCAGCGTGGAATTGCCAATCTTTAAAATAACTGTTCCTTCCAAAATCTCAGCAAAACTACTTCAAAAAGAAAGGAATTGCAAGGTTTTGTATGCAAGGGCTGCATTTAGAAAATATATTAGAAAATATACATATTGCTGATGGCATGTGAACAAAAAGGGTTTTAGTGTTTGGCAGAAAGCAGGYTGAAGTTCTGTCCTGGATGTTGTGGCTGGTACTGCTCTGTAGCAATGCAAGAGTCAAAATTGATAAATTCTGTCAAACTGCATTTTGTAGTCTTTGGGCTACCAGATATGTTTCTTATAATCAACCTTAAGCATCTGATGGGCTGATTTGCTWGGACACATTTGCCTGTGGGGTAATGGGAACTATTTTACTGATGTTATCACCTCCCACCCTGCCAGGARCACAACCTGTGCCCCACAAGCTTTATACCTGCATTTTATTATTAACAACAAGTGCAAGGCTGTGACTTAAATTGTACCTTCTGAATGCTCTGTGTGCATTTGGGCAACTTTCTGGCAGCATGTGGTATTTTATTTGTATTTTTTTATTTTTATTCCCACTGTTGTGTGAGCAGATCAGCCYTGTTGGGACGCTTTGCTCACCCCAGCTGAGCCCTTCAAGGGAGCAGCATCAGCAGCACGAGCTCGTTCTGCCTGTGTTCTCAGGCACCTGGGCAGGAGGCCACATACCTGAGCTGGTGTGGCCCTGAGCCTCTCCTGGCTGGRTTGGCTGGGAATTCTGTGGCTGCTGCAGGAGCTGCTGGGGCTGACTGGTTTGGTCATGGCCAGGTCACACTGCAGGAAGTATGGGGCTGTCAATCCCAGCTGCWTCAGACCTCCCCAACAGCTTTAATTTATGATTCTGATGGTTTGCTCTGCTCAAAGCTGTTTAAACTTTTACTTTGTGTCTTTAACTTCTGCATTATTGTGGTTGTCTTGATAAGAATAAGGATTTTTTRGATTGAACACCCAGAAAGAAAAGAGGGGAAAATCATCAAAACCCGCATACATCTGTTCTTGTCTGAGACATCTGAGTGTGTGTGGGGGTGTATTTTTTTTTTTAGGTTGCTTGATGCAGATAGTGTGGGATCATTCCTGAATGTAGGGAGGGATGGTTTGATCCTTTGGTTTAAGGAAGTAGGGCAGACTTAGGTTATGTGGTACTGGTTCTTCAAGGAAACTGTTTCCACAGAGATTGTACTCAAACCTGCTGGTTTGCAGTTCACTGAACAAGTACCAGAAGTAGCTGCATAAATTCTTGTGCTTGATTGCAACCACATTCTGCATGATCTTGAATTCTGAGGGTTGGAATTTTATTTCTTTTTTTTTAGTACAAATCAGAGGGTGGATTGGGCAAAGACACTCACTGTAGGATGCCTCACAAGTGGGTGCCACAGGGGTGATTCCTGCAAGCTTCAAGTAATAAAATACTGATGTGCAGGAGTCACTTTACTCCAGTTATTTTTACTACAGCTCTCTCTAGCTTGCAGAGTTCCCACTGAATTTACTAGATCAGAGCTTAACAGAATTGATTTCTTCTCTGTGATTTGAACTTAAAAAAAAAATCAAATATACCTGTGCATATTGATGCTTTTAGATTCATCTGTTCTGGCTGTACCAACCTAATTTTTAAACCTTGACTTTCTGTCAGGTGCTGTCCAACAAACATGTGGCTCCAGATCATTTGTTACAAATTTGCAAACGTATTGGCCCTATCCTGGATAAGGAGATCCCACCCAGCATTTCCAGAGTGAATTCCTTGCTTGGGGCAGGGAGACAGTCCTTGCTACGGACAGCAAAAGGTAGGATCTSTTCTTTGTTTGAAATGGGGCTGATTCACTGGCATGGGTACAGAGTTAGGATTTGGGGAGTAGTCTRAGAAAGGCAGAACTGACACTTTGGAAGTGAAATTCCAGAAAATCCCAGAATGGTTTGGGTTGGAAGGGACCTTAAAGCTTATCCCATTCCACCCCTGCCATGGCAGGGACACCTCCCACTGTCCCAGGCTGCTCCAAACTCAGTGTCCAACCTGGCCTTGGGCACTGCCAGGGATCCAGGGGCAGCCCCAGCTGTGCCTTCCCCACCCTCACAGGGAAAAATTTTTCCTAACATCCCATCTAAACTTGTCCTACTTCCCACTTGTCCTTYCACTCCAAGCCTTTGTGAAAAATTCCTYTCCAGCTTTCTTGTAAAACCTCTTTAGTTACTGAAAGGTTCTTGAGATCATCTCATGAAATAACTTCATATTAYTAACTCCTCATTACATTCCTGTAGAAGTATTCAGGAAAATGTTAAAAATCAATTGGAATTTTAGTTTTGTGTCATGTGAACTGCAGGGGTACCATCATTTAGGAGCAATTTCAAAGTTTGGTGGTTCGTGGTGTTGGTTTTTTTTTTCTTCTGTTACTATTAAATGGATTTTTCTCTTTAACCCTTCATTGTTTGTGAGGAGCTTTGGGGAAGTTGATGCTTGTTTTTTTGGTGGGTTCAGTCCTGTGTTTGAGACCAGACTAGATGGGCTCTTTGCTGTGTTTTGGAGCTGCAGCTCTCTTGGCATTTTTAACAAACATTCATGATGAATTTCAACTGGTTTTGCAGATTGCAGGAACACTGTTTGGAAGGGCTCTGCATTTGCTGCTCTGCATCGAGGCAGACCCCCTGAAATGCCTGTGAACTATGGCACCCCACCAAACCTTGGTAAGCTCCTCTCACCTCTCCCCACTGCTGCTGAGCACACCTGAAATACTRATATAAAAATTGCAGGTACCACAAAACCTGACTTTATGAAATCTGAAAGTAATTTCTAGTAGCTTTTTAATATTAATGGCAATTGAATAAACCCAAGTTTTAGAACAGACATGYTTGAAACATGATGTGATTCCTGTGTTCCAGTGGAGGTGCATCGAGCAAAGCAATTAACTGGATATGCCAAGTTCAGCACCTCATTCCCAGGGAGTATGTACCAGCATGTCAAGATGCACAGGAGGATCCTTGGCCATCTCTCTTCTGTGTATTGTGTTGCATTTGACAGGACTGGACACAGAATATTTACTGTAAGTTGATGAAATAAACCCAACTCTGAATATAGTTTTAGATGATGCAAGGAAGAGAGCTTGGAAATGGGTGTTGTGTTGAAACTTCTGGAGATAAATATCAATGCTGGTAAAATGCAGCTCCCTCACTCTGCTGAAGTGGAACAGTTTGCTGTAATTAAAGGTCAGAAGCATGTCAGAAGTTGTGCCTAATGAATATTTCTCTTTAGGGCTCAGATGACTGTCTGGTGAAGATCTGGTCCACCCACAATGGCAGATTATTTGCCACCTTACGAGGACATTCAGCAGAGATCTCTGACATGGCTGTGAACTATGAGAACACCATGATTGCAGCTGGGAGCTGTGACAAGATGATCAGAGTCTGGTGTCTGAGGACTTGTGCACCAGTTGCTGTCCTCCATGGGCACACAGGGTCCATTACCTCACTGCAGGTATGGGGCTTTTGAAGTGTTCCTGCTGATTAAAAAGTTAAATTATTTCTCTGGTGCTGCCTATGGGAGTMGTGAAATCTGAATGTGTGAATATTCATGTCAAAACGAAGTCAAATCACAGGATAAACCTGCTTGAAAACAAGTAAATTCCTTGTCTCTCTGGAATTTCTAAGTATTTAACTGAAGATAATGACAGCAATTCTTCTTCACTTCAAGATCACTGTGTGTAGTACTTGAGTTGTTGGAACAAAAGGGAATTTCTGGGAAATATCCTGTCCTGTTGTCTCTTACTGGAGACATGATTTGCTATTCTGTGTGAATGTGTTCTGTTCCAGTATATTATTCCTACAACTTTTGGGATGTGGATATTTGTTTTAATCTCCAAAACAGGAGTTATTTCAGAAGGACAAAGGTGTAATGTGTATTTAAATGTGAAGGTGGTTTGATACATTATATGCTCTTGGTGGTCTTTTGGATTCAGTCTGGCTTTAAATTCCTTAATTAACACAAATTAGTAGCTCATTATCCAGGTTTGGGGTGTTTTTCAGTGAGACCACCAGCTTGTCTTCAGGGATGAAGAGTGGCTTGTGGAGCTCAGTACAAACAAATAATTTTGAATTTTTCTCAAAAATGCTGCCTCAGAGAGTAATCTTCATACCTGTACTTTCTGTGGCATTCATTGCACTTTTTAGTTTGGTTTTTTAATGTCTAAATACTTGTGGTGCTTCTTTTATTGCAGAGTGTGGATTTTTTAATTTAAGATTTCTTAATAATACCATAATTGCACTATATACATTTATATGACTTTCCAATGCTAGTAATTGATGAACAGTTGAAACAAGTTGTGTCTGTAAAGTTTTCTGAAGGGTAGCTCTGTGCATAACAACAAATCCATGTCTTGAATARCTATTTCTGAGGAATTCCCATAAAATTCCTATAAAATTACATATAATGCTAAGTTACACATTCAAACTATCTCACATCTCATGCTCTGCTTAATTATTTTTAAACTACACCTGTCTATTCCAACTTCCCTTTTTTCAGTCTGCTGTGCTCATTATTTTAGTCATTGACAGGATTTTCAGTCAATGATTGTGGTCAGTGGAAACATCAGACCCAAACCACTGAAGGAATTGGGTTTTTTAACACAGTAATTGAAACACAGACCACAAACTTACCTTAAATTAGGGGAGGTATTCTTTGTAAACACTAAAAATTACTTACCAACAACTGCTCCAGCAGTTTGAGGTGAAAAATCCAAAATAAATCAAGATTTTACMTTAACTTTTTTGAGAAGTTGATGAACAATTGTTAAATCTCTGTTTGTGTGTGTGATTTTGCTTCCCTCCCTGCAGTTCAGTCCCATGGTGAAAGGCTCCCTGAGGTACATGGTCTCCACTGGGGCAGATGGAACTGTTTGCTTTTGGCAGTGGGATACAGATTCCATGAAATTCAAGTATGTGAATGGTTTCCTGGTTAACCTTTATGCCATTCTGGGCTTGAGTAAAATAAGTCAGGTGGTYTTTACTCCACTGGGTTTTTGTGGTTATAAAAACACTGTGCAAATCATGTATTCAATAGTTATTTTAAAGCAGCATCACCAACTATATCCTTTACAAATTAATGTTCTTCCATTGACTTGGGAGATTAGTTGGGAAATACATTTCTTTCTTCACTAAAAGTACAAATGTAGGACAGCACGACTGGCTGGAAATGTAAATATGTTAGAAAATATGATAAAACTTGGTGGTGGTGTTGGTTTTCCAGCAGTCCTGTAGTTTTAGGGTGTTTCTTACAGAACTTGCACGCAGGATAGTTTGAAATGTTCAGTAAGTGATTACTCTTGATTTGTACCCAAAAGATAATTACTACCAAGAAGAGCTCAGTGTGTGTCTGGTGTTGTGCCACATCGTGGTATAAAATGATCCATGTTTAAAGAAACATCCCTTTATGCTTTGAAATGTTGCTAAAAGCCAAGTTTTGGGTGGTGTGACCTATTTCAAACATATTTTCTTTTTAAGCACCAAGCCAGTGAAGTTCACAGAGAAGCCCAGGCCAGGGGTTCAGATGCTTTGTTCTTCCTTCAGTGTGGGTAAGTCAGTGGAGTTCAGCCTTGTGATTTCTTCTTTCCTCTCTTGTAACACTTGATTGTGACAGCTTTAAAATGGAGAAAACCTGCTGTTGTGAGTAAGTAACTGCACAGATGTGCACTGTTAGCTGTGACATAGCTAGGGGAAAGCCCCATGATTTAATTAAGAGTGAAAGACTGTTGAAGACATTGGTGATTTCACAGAGGTGAAAGCCACCTCATGTCTGTTTTTTTTCTATCCATCTTTAGTGGAGTTTTTATTTTTGTTTAATTCCCTTATGCAATGTCAAGGATTGGCAAAATGGGGTCTCTAACACCCCACAATCACCAGCAGTGGAGGTGGGTSCTGCCAGCAGCAGCTTGTCCTGACCCAGTGCCAGGGATAAAGATCTCATAAAGTTCTTCCTCTTTTAAGGACCTAGAACTGGATCTTTAATGTGCTTCACTCCTGCCTTGCAGTTTCCTTTCACTCAGTTCATGTGAATTTCAGATTCACAGAATCTGAAAATTTTCAGAAATAAGAAGCAAATTTTTGGAAATAAAAAGCAAATCAAAGTGTAGCTTGTTAACATTGTAAGGACAGACCCCTGGCTTGTGTTGGGAGGATGTTTTTGACATTTTGCTTCTTTGTTTTTTTTGACAGCACTTAGAGGCAGATGGTGGAATTTCTGCCACCTCAGCTAAATACTGGTGTGCTTACACTGGGGTGCTTCACTTGACTGGTTTACTCACATTTCTACCTAATTTTGATGCAGTTCACTGGCACAAATAAGGCACAGACTGCAATGAGAGTCATCTACATAATTCTGATTATCCAGAGCCATATTCCCCACCATTGAAGGTTCCTCTGTGCAGTTTAATATTAAAAGTTCCCCTATTGCCCTAAAGATACATTTTGAAACCTTTGTAACACCAATGTATTTTTACTGTGGCTGAGAACATTTTCTGGGGCAAGAAAGGGATTTCCTTCCACATATATGTGTCAGTGGAAGAGCATAAAAAATGTGCCATTCTCCAAATAGTTGTGGGGTTTTTTTTATTTAAACCAGGCCTCTGAGAAATGGTGGTGACCTGTTTTAATTTCTTCCACAGCAGATTWATTATTGCTTGATTTTTACAGGTGGGATGTTTTTAGCAACTGGCAGCACTGACCACGTCATCAGGATGTATTTTTTTGGCTCTGAAACACCTGAGAAAATAGCTGAATTGGAAAGTCATGCTGTAAGTAATTAGTTAATTAGTCATTTGAAGCAATATTGAAGKCACAAGATGATTTGAGTGGGTTTTTAGAAATGTTCTTAATTTTCTTTGCATTAATGCTTCCTCTCCTACAAAATCTGACTTTATTTTTGTTGCATTGATAAGGCTTGATCAGTACTTATTTTTTTTATGTAGGGGAGACTTTTCCACTCTGAGACAAAGTGTGGTATCTGCTTTTCTGCAGTTTTTATTGTGATAAAAAGGAATRATAGTTTATTTTTTTAAGGAAAGTGTAAGTAGGAGTAAGAAAAACAGATTCCTCACCATTGTAGTTGATTTATGGTATTGGAATCAGGTTATTTAATCTGTTAGTCCTTCATGTTTAATTCAGGCAGTTTTTAAAAGATGCATTTTAGATACATTAATGGTTAGTGAATTCTGGACAGTGTTTGGACTTGATTTGCCATGCAGTTAAAACTTAAAAATAACACAACCTTTTGTTTTTTCATTATTTTAGATTTTACTAATCTCAGAATTATCAAAAAATATATTCCCTGTTTAAAAAATAAAATTTCCAACAAACTCTACTTTTTCTTACAGGACAAAGTTGACAGCATTCAGTTTTCTAATGGTGGGGACAGGTATGTTGAAAAATGCTGAAATATGGCCAAAAATACATAATTTTGGAATTAAGAATCTATTACTGGATGTTCCCAGTAAAGAAAAATCTCTTTATTTAGAACTCAGAAGGGAAATTTTGGACTGATGCAGGAGCATAATTAAGTTTCAGCTGTTGCAGCTTTCTGTTGATCTGTGTTAGGTGATACTTCTTGCCTAACTTGGGTTTTATTTACCTGGAGCAATTTTACCAGTTGTTCATGTACCCACTGTGTTTGTGGCCTCATAAATCTCCTTTTCCTCCTCCTTTCCTTTCAATTTCACTGAGTATTGTATAGGAAATAGGAAAAATGCATTTAAAATAGTCAAAAATAAATTACAGCCTTTTCATCTGATTTCTTATTTCCTCGACTTCAGTGTCTGAAACTCTGCAATTAAAATACATTAAAATCCTGTACTGAGGAGGAGTTGAGGATGAATTTGTGAATTGAGTTAAACTTTGGAACTTGTTTCTCTGTTCTTCGTATTTTGATAACTTTATTCAGTTTTCCAGTTCAGAAAAACTCTTTCCTGCTTTTCTGGAAAGAAAGTTAACGGAAAGAATTCTCTTGAACACAAATTGAAGATTTCRCTTCTATCAGTCTTCCCCTACAAAATCTACATTGTGTTGTTGTCTAAATCTAAACATGCTTTAAATCAGATTTTTTGGAGGGTAAATGAATGGATTTTTAAACCTTGTTCAGGTTCATAAGTGGCAGCAGAGATGGGACAGCTCGGATCTGGCGTTAYGAGCAAGCAGAGTGGAGGAGCATTTTGTTGGATATGTCTGATCGACTGCTGGGGTAGGTGAAATGTTCATTTCATGGTTYCCTTTGTGTAAATTCTGAAAGATTGAAAGACTCAATTACTCAAATGTGAAAGTGAGAGGAGCATCCTGGTCAAGTTCTGTGGTCTTGGGAGGGGTGAATTGAGTGTTCTGGTGATGTAATAATTGCTGAGTTTGAGTGCTTCCATAAATTCCTAAGTGTTCAGGAAGCTCTCAAATGTACTCTGTACCAAGTTAATTTTACTGCCTCTTTTCAAGGAAAAAAGTGAACAGAAAGAGTCTAACTTCTCTCTCTGGRTTTTAGTCTGACACCTGGTGTGTCACAGGAGAAATATTTTTAGGTTAGTAAAAATAAAGTAGGTGGTGACCTATTTGCAGGMGAGGTCATGACATGGAATAGGTGGCTTTCCTCAAGGACTGATCTTGCTGACTGTTCCCATTTTCTGCTTTTAAAAAAGTGAATTAATGAAATGCTGGTGGTACCCAGTCTGAATATTGTTATTAGAGATAAAAATCAGATTATTCTATGGTGTTGGATAAACCTGAAGGGGAAATGATTTACAGGAGTACAGAAGGCTCAGTAAGTTTCCATAGTCACTGAACATAAATTCATTTGTAGGTGATTAAATTAGATTTTGATTAAATGGTTTGTAGGTGATTAAATAAAAAGCCACACCTTGGGTACCCATTTGATTGGAGRGTGATTTCAGGCTTTTCCTGTGAAAAAAGACCATGAAAGAAACCTGATTTTACAAAGGAGGAGTTATTAATAGTTGAGATTTGACTGTGGCTGTGTAGTTGAGAGTCTTTGTAAGTGGAATAAAGATAGTCCCATGTGAAAGTGTTTCAAGGAAAACTTATTCCTTGGATTGACTGGAAAAAGGCTGAGGGGCAGTGTTACAGAATCCTATAAATGTATTTTAGGGAGAGAATAAGGAAGTAGATTGAGGTTAAAACAAAATGTTATCTTTACTGTGTTTCTGTTGGGACTCATTAAAAACTGCTTAGCTAATGTAGAGGTTGGCTTGGGAATCAGTTAGTTGGAAAAGCTGACTGTAAAAAGTTCAAAATTTTGCAGGATTTATGTTAGGACTCTGTAGAGGAGCCAAGATTCCATGAAAAAGGAAAGCCTTTTTGCCTTGCATCTCAAATGGGAAAGAGATTATCAAGTCCTTTAAAATTTAAAAATCCAGATTTGCTTTAAACGGAGGATTTTGTGGACAAAAATTTCAACCTGGATTTAATTCTTCACTTCCTTTCTGTTGTCTGATTATTGTATTTTGATCTAGAAATGGGCTAATTAAAATATATCTCTGACCTGTTTGACTTTTTTCAAATAGTGACACTTGTGCAGAAGAAGACAAATTCATGAAGCCTAAAGTRACCATGATAGCTTGGAACCAAAATGACAACTATGTTGTTACGGCTGTGAATAATCACCTGCTCAAAGTTTGGAATTCCAGCACAGGGCAGTTGCTCCATGACTTGGTGGTATGGGATTTTCCTTGCTTTTGGAAGATTTTCCTGGAATTGCAGTGACATGTGCATGCTAATTTTATAATTAGAGCCGATTAGTCTTGAAAGCTCTGTATGGATGGTACAGTAGTGGGGTGTTCCTTGAAATTCTTTTAACCAAAATTTGCTGCTTCCTCYAGATTTGGACTTTCCCTGTCAATAAACAGACAAATAAATGTGGAATAAATAAAATTCTTGTGCAGTAACTCACCCATTGAATAATTCACCATCCTTTGACAAAAGCTTCGTATTTATACAGCTCTTGCTTGAATCCAGAAATTTTTTACCATTGAAATATTCAAATCTTTGTGGCTGCCTGGGGTTTAATTTTCCAGAGAGGACAGCACAGACTTTGGGCTGTGTTGTGAATGTCCTGCTGCTGTGGATTTCCCTTTTTTCCTGAGATGTGCAATTTTCCATTGCAGGGCCATGCAGATGAAGTGTTTGTCTTGGAGACCCATCCCTTTGATTGCAGGATAATGCTGTCTGCAGGCCATGATGGCAACATCTTCATCTGGGACATCACCAAAGGCACCAAAACAAAACATTATTTTAACATGGTAAGAGCCTCTTTAAACTCCATTTGTTCACAGCAGTGTGTTCACTACCAGCTTAAGGAGCTGCCACCAACATTCACACCTTTGCATCTTGAGGGGAAAAAGACACCCAACCAAACAGGAAAACCTTAACCAGCAAAATTTATTAATTCATTTTATTTCCTTAGAGCTTTTTATTAGAGTTTCCTGATTATTGCAGTTTTTACACTCTTAATACTGAAGATCATTGTACACTTCATTCATATTAATTGTTTTCCTCAGCTGAGGAGAGGTGCCATCTAAAAGGCTCTGTTTTAGGCCATTGTTTCAAGACACTTGTATTTTCCACAGGCTTAAAAATTATAGTCTTAGTATCCATTGGCACAGTGCTTGAGGGCTCCATTTGACAGCTCATCGTTAATACTTTAAATTAGGTTATTTTTTCTGAGACTTAGGTTCTGATCTAATGTTCATATAAATTTTTCATCCTTTTTCCCTGGTCTGTCAGCAGCAAAGAGCATTTTTTTTTTTTATTTTTAAGTTCTTAAAATAAAGCCCTTCTTTCTTTTATTCTTAAGTTCTTTTTCTTGTCTAGAAAGTTATTGAACAAAACCAGTCTGTATTAGCTACAGTTTATTTCAAGCAGTGTGCTGACAGCTAAAAAGCCTCAGAAAAACAWGTTTCTTTCTTTATTTTTTTCTCTGAACAGTAACTTTTCATACCTTCTACTGCATCTTTTAGAATTGGTTCAGGATTTAAATTCAAGGGGAAAAGAAATATACTGAGGTAACAAAACTATTTGTGCCTTAATTGGAGGTGTTTAGGGAAATGCATGGAGTAATTAATTTTGGATGCGTATGGTTTGCTCTGAAAAAATGGTCAAATAATCTTGAATTTTTTTTCTTTCAATCCAGATTGAAGGCCAGGGACATGGAGCTGTTTTTGACTGTAAATTTTCACCAGATGGGCAGCATTTTGCATGCACAGATTCTCATGGACATCTGCTGATATTTGGCTTTGGTTGTAGCAGGCCTTATGAAAAGGTAAGTTCAGCTTTTTATCAGATCTCTGTATGGAGTTTCTAACTAAAATTACATTATTATATTAATGAATTTAAAAGTTTATATGCAGAAATAATTTGTGTGTTTAGAGGATCTAAATGTAATGGATTTCTTGATGTCTGTGAATTGTCTTGCTTATATGATCCTGGCAYAGCAGAAAAAACCCAATATCTTAACATTCCCATGGGAGCAGCTCCCAAGAATGTTCCTGGAATACATTTTCATCTTGGAGACAGCTAATCCACCTTCACTGTGCAACCTCAAAAATGCTTCTGTTTCTAATTTCTGCTGATTTATCTTGCAGTTCTTTAGGCCTTTCCTCACTCAAGCCCAAGTTCACTGTAGTTGATTAAATTAAGCAAAAGTAAATTATTGATCCAGCGATTTAACCTATCCTAATTTTTTTAATTTATTGGCCTGCTTCCTTTTTGTTTTGATAAATACATATTTCTTTTTTTCTTCACTTCCCCTCCATTTTTTGGGGGGGTTGCATTTCTAGTTCCATGTGTGTCATTTTAAATAATTCTTTTTCCTTGCTCTGCATTCTCAGCTGAAATTGAAACTTGTTCCCTTCATCTTTGCCATCACTGCTGGAAGCAAACATTCTGACTGTGATCTAATAGTTATGTAACCATTCTCCTTCAGCCTCATGGACTCAGCAGACTTCCAGTTGTAGAAAAAAACTTAAGGTGGATATAAATAAAGAATGAAATCATGATTAGGAAAACTTKAATTTGAGCTGGTGTTGAGCTTTAGCCAAAGATTTCCTTGCAAGGAAACTTTGGGGCCACTCAYGAGTTGGACTTGGTGACCCTTGTGGGTCCCTTCCAACTCTGTGATTCTAGTAATTGTAGGGGAAAATGCAGAATGAGAGATAAATATTTTAAAGTGTGAAACAGTGCTTTTTTGCATCAAGTTATGTGAGCTTTTTGTTTTCTGAAAGATTTTTTGTTGCCTGCAAAAGCACTACAGAAAGCTGCAGTGCTGCAAAACCCATCCAGGTTAACTGAAGTTACACACAGATCTTCTTTCTAATTGGGRACTTGCCCTTTCTTCTACCTTTAAGTAGATTTTAAGGACTTTAGTGCTTGTTCTTTGTTCTTTAGCATATTCTTTTTTCCAAACTGCTGACATAAAAATAAAATCTTGTTTTAGATTCCTGATCAGATGTTCTTCCACACCGACTACCGGCCGCTGATCCGAGACTCCAACAACTACGTGCTGGATGAGCAGACCCAGCAGGCTCCTCACCTCATGCCCCCTCCCTTCTTAGTGGATGTGGATGGAAACCCTCATCCCACAAAATATCAAAGATTGGTGCCAGGAAGAGAGAATTGTGCAGATGAACATTTGATTCCTCAGCTTGGATATGTAGCAACAAGTAAGAATGTCACTAAAGCTCTAGAAGTAGGTTATTCACTAGTTCCTAAGGGGGCATCAGCAATTTAAAAATGCCTTTTTTTTTCACTTGATATTTTGTATTTATGTTCACGAAAGATGCTGGAAGTCCTACAGTGAATACAATTTAAAAAAGTAAAAAAAATCAGTTTTTCAAATGGATGTTGCACTTCTTTTCTGTGGGCAGTGATGTTCACAAACCATTTGATTGTATATTCCATAAATGTCTTACTTGGAATAAATAGTTGGAAARAGTTCATTGATTTGATCTGTTTTACACTTGCCAGGTGATGGAGAAGTTGTTGAGCAGGTGATTGGCCAGCAGACGGTTGACCAGGATGAGCCAGGCTTGGAGCCCAGCATTCTGGATGGGATGATCAGACAGCTCCAGCTGGAACAGGATCAGAGAACAGGAGCTGATCAAGAATCTGCTCCAAGTGGCCCCCAAAACGGGGAGGGAACACCCAGGAGAGGTTAGAACTGCTGAGAAATTCTTCAGTAATTGTTCTGTCTCTGTTTTTATTGTACTGTGTCAAATACTGAAACAGGTTTTAACTTCAGTGTAATTCTGAGATTCCTTTAACATTGTGATACTTGGTTATTTTATTCATTAAATCACTGCTGCTCCTGTGATTAAATTATAAAGCCTTTCACTTGAAAAGGAAAAAGGTCATTAATAACATGCAAAATATATACAATAGATTTTTTTGCAAATTGCATTCCTTACTTTTTGCAAAGTAGTGTGCCATTATTCAAACTGGTTTTCCCTGTTGCTTCTTTACAGATCTAAACAAGATACTTTCCTAACCTGTGTCTTCAGAGTTTTAATTATGTAGTTATATAATATAGATGAAAAAATACATATTTTCTTACGTAATTATATATTTATTATATGTGCTCAGCTCTAGGAAAAGTGCTTTTTAGAGCCTCAGTGGCCTCAGAACTGTCTGAAATAGTTCAGAAGAGCCCTTCTGTCACACCACAATTCTTTCCACTGGGAAGTGTTTGGGAAACCACTGGAGTGTGGCACTCAGTGTTCTGGTCTGGTTGACAAGGTGGTCATTGGTCAAGTGCTGGATCTTCGAGGTCTTTTTCAGCCTAAATGACTCTGTGATTCTGTGAAAACAGTAGCAGAAATAACCACTTTTAAAGTACTTTGTTTTTTCTCCAAGACACAYAATCCTCCAGAACTGATGCCTTGGGAAGGCTGCCCCAGAGCAGAGGCTGGGCAGAGCTAAAGAATAAAGCAGGGATTTATTCAAAGCATCTCCACCATGGATGCACCTTGGGCAGCACCAGAGCCCAGCCAGGGCTGCACCCAAGATGAACCAAAATGGCCCCAAAATGCACGGCCGGGCACGGGGTCTCTCCCTGGGATCAGTTCTGCTCCATTTTCACCTTGCAGTTCATTGTCCCATTCCAGCTTTAGCCCCTGCAGTCCCACCCTGCTTGTTTTTCTCTCTCCAGCCCACGGTGTTTGTGCTCTGGGGCTGAGATTTGGATCATTTGTCCTTGGTGCCCAGCTGGAGCAGGAATTGTTTTGTCTCCCTGCTCTGTGCACAGAGCTCAGCATCCCATAATATGAAGCCCAGCCCCACCCACTAAAGCAGCACAGAATCTGAAACATAGAAAAGCTAAACCTGAGGCCTCACTGAAGGCTCCAAGTCACATACTTAGAGATAAAAAATACGTCCATTATTCTTTTTTTTTTTTAAATCTTTTAACAAGAATCTTCCAGTTCCTTCAGCATGGCAAAACCCRTTTTGATTTGTGTGTTTCAGCTTTCAGAAGGCCGAGTTTGGACATCCAGTCCCCGCCCAACATCGGGCTGCGGCGCAGCGGGCAGGTGGAGGGCGTGCGGCAGATGCACCAGAACGCCCCCCGCAGCCAGATGGCCACCGAGAGGGACCTGCAGGCCTGGAGGCGCAGGGTGGTGGTGCCAGAGATCCCCCCCAGCTTGCTCAGGTCTGTCTGCAGCCTGCAGTGATGCCTGGAGAGGCTGCCCAGAGCAGAGGCCAGGCAGAGTGCAAGAGCCTGGCAGTGCAAGAGGCTATGTCCACCATGGACAATGGTCGCGAGATTTTTTGGCAGATGTAACTTTAGTCTGTTTGCATGTCAAAGGTTAATTGTTCAATTACAGCTTCAGGGTAATGAAGTTATATCCCCTAGTTTGCTTCTCCCCCCARTTCACTTTTGTTATACTTTTGTTCAACTCCGACCTGCTCTTGGGCAGTGCAAGAGCCTCACGGAGGCTATGTCCACCATGGACGATGGTCACTAGTTTTTTCGGCAGATATAAGTTTGGTCTATTTGCATATCAGAGGTTAATTGTCCCATTACAGCTTCAGGTAATGAAGTCGTATCCCCCTAGTTCACTTCTCCCCCCAGTTCACTTTTGTTCAACTCCCAAACTCCCAACTGCTCTTGGGCAGTGTGAGAGCCTGACAGAGGCTACGTCCATGATGGACAATGATCGTGAGTTATTTTGGCAGATAAAAGTTTATTCTATTTGCATATCAGAGGTTAATTGTCCAATTACACCTTCAGGTAATGAAGTCATATCCCCCTAGTTTGCTTTTCCCCCCATTTCACTTTTCTTTATACCAACTGCTCTTGGGCAGTGCAAGAGCCTGGCAGAGGCTACTTCCACTATGGATGATGGTCATGAGTTTTTGGGGCAGATATAACTTTGGTCTATTTGCATCTCAGAGGTTAATTGGCCAGCTTCATTACARCTTYAGGTAATGAAGTCATATCCCTCCACTTTGGTTTTCCCCCCAGTTCACTTTTGTTCAACCCCCAACTGCTCTTGGGCAGTGTGAGAGCCTGGCAGAGGCTACACCCACCATGGACGATGGTCACGAAGTTTTTGGGCAGATAAAAGTTTGGTCTGTTTACATATCAGTGGTTAATTGTCCAATTAATTACAGCTTCAAGTAATGAAGTTACATCCATCTGGTTTGCTTCTCCTCCCAATTCACTTTCGTTTATAATTTTGTTCAACCCCCAACTGCACTTGGGCAGTGCAAGAGCCTGGCAGAGGCTATGTCCRTGAAATAGAGCATGGTCATGAGATTTTTTTGGCAGGTAATAAGTTTGGTCTATTTGCATATCAGAGGTTAATTGTTCAATTACAGCTTCATGTAATGAAGTCATATCTCCCTAGTTTGCTTCTYCCCCCAGTTCACTTTTGTTTATACTTTTCAAGGCCTGAGGCAGCTGTTGTGACCTTGGTTTCCTTGCCCAGAAGGATTTTTYAGTCTGACCAGAATGTGAAGAGAACTAACTAGCATTCTATATAGAGTTCAGAGTTGTGCACTAATCCAGCAAAATATCTGAAATATATAAAAGCTACAACTTSAGGCAGCACTAGGGACAGCACAGCAGCTTGATTTGTCTAAATTAAGTGCTTTTACACCAAAAATAGAATGGATGCTGTTGGAATAGTTCAGCGTTGTCAACAGATGTGCTAAAACTCATAATTGTAAGGTCCATTCAATTGTAAGGTCCATTCAATGCTAAAACTCATAATTGTAAGGTCCATTCAATGAGAAGAGAGGGAAGTTGTCCAGTTGAGTGATTCTCCTCTATTTCAATATTTTAAGTCATCTCCAGGCCAGCTAGGACACCTAGATTCTTGCTTCCTCCAAAATAGAAGCTTGAATTCATTTCCATGGAAGAGTTGGGTGAGGTTGTGCTCTCTGTGAGACTTTTGGAGGTGATGAGTTAATAACCCCTTGAAATGCTAARCCAGTTGCTTTCAAAAGTACTATCAGTATTAATGTGTGAAAAGCAGAATTAGTAGCTAAACATCTCTGTTTAAAGCCACAGCCACAGGTGCTACCACATCTCTGAGGGTTTTAAGAAGCATTCCCAGTGTTGGGAGGTAAAGTGATTGCAAATGGAAAAATGTAAATTTAAAATGAGGTTGAAAATGTAGATTGTATTTTGATGTTTGGAAGGAAGACTTTCTTAGCATCCATGTTTTTTACTTTTGCCTGGAAATGATAGGATGGTTTAGAATTAATTGACCAACAATAACATCTGAAATTAAAAATGGAATAGACTTGGGTGTGAGAGAGATCCCTTAAAGAGACCAGCATTGTCAAAACGGGTGTAGAATTAGATTTTCGTGGCTTTCTTGTAGGAAACAGGAAGAATATCGGATTGCAAAAGGGGAAGAAGAGAGAGATCTTTATGCAACAGAGAATAAAAAGTCATTTGAATCACTGGAAAAGGTACGTGGCAGCTTCTGGAAAAGTGAGCATTCTGTKCCCAAGGACAAGTGGTGGTGTAGAAAATGAAAGCAGAGGGTTCTGGTGTGGTCTTCCAAGGACTCTGATGATTCAGCTCCCAATCATTGCAGGACAAGGCTTGGTTTATTTTTATGGATACCTGGAATTCTTTTTGCTTTCGGTCTTGCCTGCTTCTGTATGAGGCATTTGGGAGTA
Source organism: Cardinalis cardinalis (assembly GCA_014549065.1). Classification (NCBI taxonomy): domain Eukaryota; kingdom Metazoa; phylum Chordata; class Aves; order Passeriformes; family Cardinalidae; genus Cardinalis; species Cardinalis cardinalis. The sequence continues at coordinate 502,902 of JACDOX010000207.1, read as the reverse complement.
ATTTTTAAAGGCAGGATGACTTTCAGGCCATTCTGGTTTGACTGCAGTTACACAGTTATGGCAAGTCCTGCTGAAGCACTGAGAGCATTCAAGCTCCTGTGCTTGAGGAATCACAGGTTATATTGCTGTTCCTTGTCATTTTATTTTAGATARCAATGTTTTGTGTGTGGTGAAACTTCTTCAGCCTTCTCTCCTTTCAAGTGCTTTTTTTATCACTTGTTTTTTGGCAAGAAGGAAACATTGGTTATTGTGCTGTTTTTATAAGCTTGTTGCCTGATTTGCTGTGTCTTAAGAGTACAAAACAATTTGACACAAGAATTTTACTGCACAGTCCAGTCCCCTTTACTGAGGGGAACTGGGGTTTGAAACAAAATTATCTTTAAGGTCCCTTCCAACCCAGACCATTCTTTATTTTTATAATTGTACGTTGTAGGCAGTTRTGTCTTGAGTCTGTAAATACATTTATCAAGTGATGTGAATGAAGCTGTCACAGTAGTTTATAAAGAAAAAGAACAATTTCTTAGAACAACTAATAAATCTTAAATTTGTAACAGTAAATTTTAAACTTGGGGCTTACCTGAAAGTTATTTCTTGTGAAAGGGAGTTTTAACTTCATCATGCTGTTTCAGTTTTTACATTCAGCAGTGCTTTTAGCCACCCTTTCCCCCTCATAAAAATATGCCAGATAAATATTTTTATTTACCTCCTGTTCTTTCCCTTCTTTATAAATCAGAGTGACTCTGAGTCTTCATTAATCCAATCCAAGCGTCGACTGCACAGACGGAAATATTCCAACTACAGAACACGGAAAAACATCGAGCAGCTGGAGTCTTCTGAGGAGGAGAGGGACAACTGCTTTGGCTTGATAGAGCAGGTGAGTTCTCCTCTGAGTTTGGATTTTGATCTTGAGTAGCTCAGTAAATGAAATTTCATGTAGATGTGCCTTTTCTCTGTTAAACAAACRAACAAAAAACCTCCMCCCCTTCTTTTTCCAGGGAAAGTATTTCTTTAAGCATCATCATTGTTGGTACTTCTCAAACCTTTTGTGTTGCTTTATTAAAAGACAATATTTCCTGTCAGTTTATAAATGGTTCAGCTGGTTTTGCTGAGAATATTCTAAACCAAATCCACAGCCCCTGTCAAATATTGATGGACAGTTGGTTGGCTTCAGGTGACATTTGGACTTTAGATGTGGTTTGGTGTTTTTCTATGAAAATCTTGAAGGTTCTTGCAAATGTGATTCTTCCACAGGGTCTATTCCGCTGACCTGAGGTGGCACAGGGCTTTGTGGATAGCAGGAGCTTTTTGTTGTGTCTGATGTGTTATCAGACTGTAAATGGGTAATAGGACTGCCCTTGTCTTGCCTTGCCCACAAGGAAATAGTTTTAAATTGGGAAAAGGAGAAGTRGAAGGAGCAGAAAAGCTCAGACTTGTTGGAGCTGTCACTTTGTTAAGGAAGAACAGTGAACAAAAGGAGCATGTTCAAGAGATTAGGAAGTCTTGCAAATAAGATGAGGAATGGTATTCCTTGGAAATGGACTCTCCTTTCCTTGCCTTTTAATAAAGAATTTCAGTGTATAAAAACAATAAATCACTTAACTTGAATGTAAAGTTCAGTGAGTATTGCACTTGGACATTGTAGTGTATCATCTGCACAGTGTATGAGCAGGTTTTAGTGAGAGAACTTTTAGCTTTGTTACTCTGAAAATGACAATCCATTGGACTAATTCAAACATTTGAAGCTACAATTGAAATCTCATGGGATTTTCTCCTATTAATTGTTTTGCTTGACAAAATACAACTTGACACATGAGCATTGTATCATACTGACTCAGTTATGAAAAACACATTTAAAACATTATATTAATGCTAATAGTTAAGGAGCAACAATCAGGAAATTAGTAAAGTCATAGTGTATTTTGGTGTATCTCTACTGTTTAATGTTGCATTTAAATACATGCATGAGTACTCCAATTAGTACTTGGTCTGTCATTTAATACTAAAAGGAGGGGGGAAAACCCTCAACTTGCAGAACTAATGAAAAAAAAAACATAGAAAAAAATCATGTAGTGAGACAACATCCCCTTGTTGTATGTAGAGAGAAGATGTTTTTCTTGATCCTTTTGTAATGTAAATTCTTCCCTGTCAGATTTTATTATGCACTTCACATGGCCTGATTACTTTTATTTCCATTTTAACAACTTTTTGCCAAACTTCTTTAAATTTGATAATATGGGGACAACATGTTTTTAAGTTCCAGACCTTTAAAACATGGATTTGGCTTAAGTTTGTATTTTAAAATTTAGGAAGCTGAAGAAAGTGAGGGTTCTGGTTCATCTGATGAAGAGGAAGAGTGGAGAAGTGACAAGAAAAGCAACAGTAATAGTTCTAGGTAAAGTGAAGAATCATATCCATAATGAGTTTTACTTGAATTTTGACAAATTAAGAGTAGTATGAAAGCTCTGTTGTGCTTCAGATGTGATCATATGATAATAATTTTCATATAAGGCAGAATTCATATACTTCACTGACRCATTATATTGTTACTTACTGTTCCATTTCACAAAAATATTTGTATTTTTTAATGTAACTGTAAGTCTCTCTGCTTTTTTTGCTGTGTGGCRAAGAGGGATAAGAGTCTGGAATATTTCTACAGTATGTTTTGGTCTGGTTTTGGAGGGATGAAAGATTTTGTTCGGGAAATTTTTTCCCCCAATTTCGTTTGGGGAATTTTTTGGGTTTTTTTTTCCTTGCTCTTAAAAATTTTTTTTGAAAAATCTGAATTTTTAAAAGTTTCTGGTTTTATGTAGAACTGTTGTAGATAAGTTTTTAATCACTTCCTTGTGRCTATTTTAGATACTCTTCTAGAATTCTATAGTACTAGGAATAAAATACGCTCAGAATGCTGGTACTCAGAGATCCACTCAGAGTGGATGTGTAGCTGAGATTTGGAGAAGTGTAAAGAATTTAAGCAGCGTTTGGTATGTATGTTCCTTAGGGAGGGCTCCTAATAGGTCCAGAATTCCATTGCACAACTTTCTTGACTAAAATAACTGATTTTAGAATTCACCATATTTTAGTTGTTTCAAGAAATACACTTTGAATTGCTGGATTCTCCCAAAAATTCATGTTAAGCTTCGAGTAAAGTAATAGTTACAAGAGGGGCAAAGTGATTTTGAAGTAGTTGTCAGCAACACTTGCTGTTTGGTATTTTGCTGAGGGAGTGGAGCGCTGTGCAGCAGTGAGAGCTGGGCYGTGTTTGTGTTTCCCTGCCCTGTGCACAGCGACTCCTCGAGCAGATACTCGGACTGGATCGCGGACGCCGGCATCAACCTGCAGCCGCCGGTGCGCAGCTCGCGCAGGAACGCGCTGCGCTACTGCAGCACCTCCGAGGACGACGTGTCTGCTGAGAAATCCTCTCCTCCCAAGAGGAGAAGGAGGAAGAGGAGGAAAAAACCCAAACCTAAAAAGCAGGAGGAGGTACAGTTTTTCTTTTTTGTTGCGGGACTGAATAGCTGCTGGTAAAGTCCGGGGTAAGGAAGGAAAAAGGGCTTTTGTGTAATATGCACGGATGTTTAATTCAGCCGTGTGGTTCAGGGCCAAGGCACACACAGATTCAGGGTCCAGCTTTCTCTCCAGGAGCCAGGGAGCAGTACAAAGGTGAGGGCCAATCAGGGAAATGRGAGGGACTGGCTCRAGAGCACCTCYGTTCAGACATAGGAACAGGGGAAGGAGCCAGTGGAGTGTAACTTAGGAGATGCCCCCCAGGGCTGTCGGGATCTCTCGCTGGTCAGAGTGACCCCAAGAAATGTTAGAAAGTCTCTTTTCCCAGCCCGGGACTTGAAGAAGGAGTCAGAGCTCTTCATTTCTTGGTCTCAAGGTTGTTTATTGTTCCTTACCTATAAAATTCTTTCTCCTGTCCYGCTGAGGTCCGCTCAGCAAGACAGTCCAGGCACTCTGCCTGCCCCCAGGGTGGTGTTACCTTTTAATACTAAAAACTACGTGTACAATATTTACAATTACTTTCCAGTACCTATCACCTATGTTAGACAGTGAGCTTCTACTCTAAACCAATCTAAAAGTGCCAACATCACAGCAGAAGATGGAGGCCAAGAAGAAGGAGAAAGGCTGGACATGCCCAGATCCCTCCATCTTGCCCCCCCGAATCCTCATTCTAAACACCCCAAAATCTACTTTTTCACCTTGTGATAAATTCACTATCATTCTACTTAATCTGTCATGGCTTGCAGGTCTTATCTAAGGTTGGTAACTTGCTCCATGGGTCATAATCAAACCCACAGGGGTCTTGGGCTCTGTGCCTGGGTCTCTGAGCCCCTGGCAGGGGTCTTGGCTGCTCAGGACAGCCRGAGGGGTGTCCTGGGTCCTGACTCAGGGCTTTCACACTTTTTTTCTTGCACAGTCTTCGTTTCTCTCTTAGGGGTTAGGTGCCTTCGTTAGAAACTGCTAAAGTAATTGTTACTGCCATCAGCCAAGGATCTTTGTCTGCACRCACAGGGAACATGGGATTGGTTTGAGACCATTCCCAGTGTGAGGGATCTGCTGATTTCTAGGGAAGAATCTGCATTCCAAGTGAAGGTGCTTTCATTTTCCCAATGARAAGGGTTCTCAAGGTTGATGGTGTTAAAGGGGAAGTGTGTTTAATAAATAACGGTACAGAGTGTCAGCCTTTTCCCAAGGGATGGAACAAGATGGAGGGGGCTTTAAACTGAAGGGTTAGGTTAGATTAGATTATAGAGGAATTCTAGAGGGTGATGTGGAACTGGGACATGTTGTCCACATGTTGCCCTATCCCTGGAAATGTCCGAGGGCAGCCTGGACTGGACAGGACTTGGAGGAGCCTGGGATAGTGAAAGGAGTCCATGCATGTGGCAGGGCATTGGAACAAGATGATCTTTGAGGCTTCTTCCAACCCAAACCATTCTGTGACTCTATTAACAGCTGTCTAATGCATAGGCGACACAGTAACTGCATTGCTGGTAGCAGTTTATACTTGAGTATTTATTTTTTTCATAAGTTACAATAATTATTCTATTTTAAGCAACTGATTTTTTAAGTTAATTTATATTAATTACCTTAAGTTACAATAAGTACTGTTAGTTGTTTTCTCTCATAAAGGAGCAAACAAATTATTTTTTAAGCCTGGGGTAATTTTGATGCATTTGGTCTGTTTTTCTYTCTATCCTTTCACTTCCAAGTAGAATCAGTTTCTTGCAACTTGAATAATTTTTAATTGGGTACTGAGACTGTCTTCTAAATTATAAAATTTCCTGCTAAGGCCTGCATGACAATGGCTTGCTCACTCAAATCTCCAGATAGGAAAGGAATGTTTAGTATTAGAATTACAAATACAGTTACAAGTCAAGCAAAACCTTGGAGGAATTCTGCTGGTACTATTTGGAAATGCTTTAGATTAGTCCTTTATAAGTTAATCTGCTGTCTGCCAAACCAAAATGGAATGATTTGTTTAGAATTGATGTCCACCATGTCTGATTTTGTGAAGGCTGATGCTGCAGCACAACCCCTGAACTTGGAGCTGTCCTATGACTGGCACCCTCCAGTTTGGATCACAGACACGGCTCTCCGAAGGTCCCCCTTTGTCCCTCAGATGGGGGACGAGGTAGGAACAAGGATTAAAACCTTCCAGTGCTTGTGATTGTTATAAATGCTAAATTCAGGAAAACATTCACTGTTTGGGCTGGTTGGGGTGTTTTTTAGGTGATATATTTCCGACAAGGGCACGAAGCTTACATTGAAGCAGTGAGGAGAAATAACATTTATGAACTGAATCCACACAARGAGCCTTGGAGAAAAGTGGTGCTTAGGGTAGGTCTGCACTGAGGGTTCTGTGGGTTTGTAACAGAGCCTGTGACTGAGGAGTTTTATTATTCTGTTTGCAAAACATGGATTTGGGAGGTTACTAATGTTTCCCTATGGAGAAAGTGTGTGCAATTATCAGATTGTCTGCAGAATTTTCTGTGGGAAGCCAAATGAAAGACCTGTGTTAAAATCCTAAGGCTGACAGACTGCCTTCCATTGAAATCTCAAATCTCATGTCAGTATTTTGCATGTATGTACAGTTGGTTAATTCATGTTAAACTAACAGTTCTGTGCATGATCTCTAAGACAAAACTTGTTGAAGCTGTTTGTYGTTACCTGTAGGATCAGGAATTGGTAAAAATTGTTGGAATCAGATATGAAGTTGGTCCTCCCACGTTGTGTTGCCTCAAGCTTGCCTTTATCGATCATGCCACTGGGAAACACACAGACAAATCATTTTCCATCAGGTATGTGCAGTTTTAGCTTTCTGAAAAGTGTTTAAGAATATGTTCCTCTTCTTCCTAAAGCCCTGAGGCACACATGAGTTATGATTTTTTTCTATCCAGGTACCACGACATGCCCGATGTCATCGACTTCCTCATCTTACGTCAGTTCTACGACGAAGCCCGGCAGAGGAACTGGCAGGCCTGTAAGTGTTTGCTGAGTGCTGGACTGAACAGTTTTGAAATCACAAATGTGTCCTTAGCTAATTGCTGCATGTGCTGTTTGTAGGGTCAAGAGTCAGAAATTTGAACCTTGGAGGGACTGCRGTAGATGTAAATACAGTCACCAAAACACATATCCAGACTGTTCTGTTCCCTTTTTTATTTTAAAGCTAAATAACAGACTTACATGTCAGTGAGTCCAGAACTTTAATTATGGAGAGGAATCAAGCAGTACATTTATCAAAAGTTTTTCTGATTGCCTGTGGCAGCCCCAGAGTGAGATGCTGCTCTCAGCAGAGTGTCTGTGTTTGCTGCAGCCGACAGGTTCCGCTCCATTATTGACGACGCCTGGTGGTTTGGGACAGTGCTGGGTCAGGAACCTTATCAGCCTCAGTATCCAGACAGTCACTTCCAGTGCTACAGTGTCAAGTGAGTACACAAAGATTTGATTTCCAATGTTAAYAGAGTGCCTTTGCTCTCACACAACTGCCTCATTGCTATGGGAATGTATAAATCGTTCACTTCAATGATTTTACTCCTGGTATTGTCACTTTTTAATGGTTTTRAGTTGCTGCTGTAGCACAGTGTGGMTATGTAATAGCTTGTGGCAGCTTGTTAATGAGTAGGAATATGGTAAAAGCAGTTGTTGACCTCTTCACATTTCCTGTACTGAGTAATTGTGTGTCCCTTTCACAAAGCAAGCAATGCAATTTTCTGTGAACATTAATTACTGGTCTGCACTGATCGTTGGTTTGGGGATGCTGAATCTCCTCTGTGGCTGCTGACATCAAGGTCCTTATGCCTCAAGTCCTCACACTGTCTTTGACATTGTGCACCCTTTTTCATATTAACAAACAAGCCTTCACCCAAAGGAGGGGAAGGGTAAACAAAGATATCTCTGGGCTTCAGTGTTCAGACTCAGGATATTGACCTTGTCCTGCCCTGACCAGCTGTCTGGAATAGATTCACAGAATGGTTTGGGTTGGAAGGGACCCTAAAGATAGTCTTGTCCCTTGCCATAGGCAGGGACACCTTCTRCTCTCCCAGGTTACTCAGAGCTCCAAACAGCCTGCCCTTGGATACTTCCWGGGATGAGGTAGCCACAACTGTGGGCAACTTGTGTCAGGGCTTCACCACCCTCAGAGTCAAGAACTCCTTTGGAGTATCTAATCTAACCCTTGCCTCCTACAGCTTAAGGCCATTCCCCCTTGTCCTTCACTCCATTGTGAAGGTCCCTCTCCAGCCTTCTTGTCACCTCCTTTAGGCACTGAAAGAGTAATTCTGGGATTTTACTTGGTTTGGTTTCTCCCAGCAAGGGAGGACTGTAAGGAGAACAAACAGTGAATATTCAATATTCCTATTTCCATCATGCCCAGAGATAATCCCCATGTCTTGTACAGTACATGGAACAGTCACTCTTTCATTGTTGGAGGACTTCTTAATTGCTTTTTCACTCAAAGGCTTTTGAACCTGTTGCTCAYCACAAAGTGAAATTTTATAGCTAATAGACAATCCACTGACACTGCCAAGGCTGTGTTACATGTTTTGGTTCCTTGACTCATCTACTTGTCTTCTCTCTCAATGATTTTCCTTGGTGGGAAGGTTGAAGTAATTCCCAGACTGAAGTTTTTGCCTGTTACCTTCCCTTCCATATTCCACCCATTCCATGTGTTTTGTTGTGTGTCACAGCTGTTCCTTAGGAGCAAGTTCAGGTGGGCTTTGGATTTTTCTTGGCCAGTTCTAAATGTGATTTCCAGTCATGAACAAAAGCCTGGTGCCAATTTCCTGAGCTCCTTTCTCCTGTGAGACCTAAAGGATATTTCAATATTTTAATGCATCAGCCTTTAACTGAAAAGTCTAGAGCTGCTTTGAAGGAAGGAATGCTGTGTTCCTTAAGATCCTTTTCCAAAAGGACTTTATTCTATCTGGCTCTTTTAGAGCAGAATCCTAGGATATGTGTGTGAAAATACCTGGAGYGTTTGGAAGCTGCATTTAGGTTTTGTGACTTGGCTGGGTCTGTTGCTCTTTTTGTCACACTTTCTTCAGTTTATTGCTGTTACTGTTGTATGGAAAATAAATGAGTTGAAGATAATTTTCAATTTTCTTTGTTATCTTATTGGCAAGACAATAATAGGTGTTTGTGTAGAAGCAGCTTGATTTATTATGAAGTTGCATTACCTGGATGAGTGGAACTTAAGCAGAACTAAGTGGGGCTTAAGCTGTACTAAATTCTTGATAAAGTCTTACATGCAAAATGATGAATTAATATATCCATTTGTGAATATCAACAACTTGTGAAGCATTGTACAGTAACTGGGGAGGAGAACTGAACAGATCAACCTTTAGGACTCTCAGTTCATAAAAATCCAACAGGCTGAATGATCCAAGTTTCCCAAGGCATTGGGAAATCCAAAGCAATGGAGAGCTGCTCTTGCCAGAGCAGGGATTTAGTTACAAAATACTCTGAGCATGATCGTTGCAGTTTCCAGTTGGTTTGAAATAAATGCATAGGAGGCATTAGGCCAAGTATCTGAGATTATTAATGCATCAGAACTAGACCTAGGAATTTGGAGAACTCTTGACAGGAAACTGCTGGCATAGCTCTGGAGGGAAATTAGTGAAGTGCAGTCTGATCTATTCATTTCTGGGATGTGCTTGTAATAAAAAATAAAAAAGGGAGAGAAAGGATTAACCCAGCTGTAGGAAAGATCCAGCACTCCATCTGCACAGGGTACTGCTGCCTGTCTGCATCAGTGAGGTCTGATCCAATCAGACATTTCTTACCTTGGAAATAGCAAAATTGATTGGTATTTTAKGTATTTTTAAAAACATGTAAAAATCTGCCCAGATGTGGTGGGATTTGGAGAAATTCCAGAATTATGTTCACACCTAGTTCAGTATCAGAGTGAATATCCAGATCTATCAAGAGCACCTGTGTTGCTTTTGCTTTGTCTCGAACCTTAATTAACTTCAGTTTCTTCATTTTATATTTATTCTTTTCTTTCTCATAATGCCCTCTGCCTCATAAATGGAAGTGCTAACATGAAATGTCTCACTTCCTGTTCTTCCTTAATCCATGGACTTGCACAACTCCTGTTGTGATCAGCAAAAAAAACCTCCTGTGGTTTTTCTCAAATCTTCCCCTTGATGTTATCTCACTTTTCCAAATRTGCAGCTTATTTTTCTTCATCTTCTTGATAGAGGCTTTGTAAAATTGATTGATGTACTGGGTAAGTTGCATACAGCCAAAATCAGGAGCACARTTTTAATCTGAAATTGATCAGGAGGAATGTTTCCTTTTTGCTGATTGCAAACCAATGCATTTATTCCTGTGCATTTATATGGTGTATTTTGGCAATACCTRCAAATAGCTGTAATTTAAATACAGTGCTCATAGCTGAGATTTAAATATGCTTGGAGTCAAAGTAACTTTATTATTGTATTTTTTTTACTTGGTGAATCAGATGGGACAATGGTGAAATTGAAAAGCTGAGCCCGTGGGACATGGAACCAGTCCCTGATAATGGTAGGTAGAAACCCTTTAATGAAACAGCTTCATGTGCTTCTCCCTCTTTCCAGTTCCTTTRTTTCATGCAGGTAGTGGACCTGAGGTGATGCCTGTCTTAAAGACAATCTTGATTCAGATTTAGTGAAATAATTTGAATACACCTATATCTTTTTCCTTTTGCATCTACAGAGCGATTTTTTAAAAAGAAATTTAAATGCGTAGCACTGACTTAARGTATAAAACCTGCTACTTCCAAATGACAGGTTTCAAAAAACATCTCAAGTTTCAAACTATGAATTTGTTGTAGTATACTGTAATACAAGGGGGTGTAAGAAGAATATAAATAAAATAATTTACAGTCAGAAAACCTTTACTACACATAGTTTAAAACCAACAATTTATAAAGTTTGCTGGTCAAATCCAGATTATCTGTAAATGAAAGAGTGGCATTTGTTGTTTGTCTTAATATTTCACTTTTCCAGTACTTTTCAGTACCAGCTGGAAGTGGGGGGGGAACATGTGGGAGATACTGAGGAAGTAGTTACTGAATAAGCTCTCAAAAAGGCAATAAACTTATTCAAAACTGCAGAAAAACAGCATTTAAAACATTTTGCTGTTGGTATCCATTTTGTATAATTTTTTCCCCACAGCCTTAGCATTAAACTCTACTTCAAGGCAAGGATTTTTTTTGTCAGTTGCAAGCACACAATTATTTAATAACTGTGAGTGCTCAACAATTTATTGTATTCTCACTCCTTCCCCAATTTGCTGTCTGTAGTTGATCAGCCTGAGGAATTAGGAGCCAGTGTCTCTGTGACTTTGGAGGAGGTGGAGAAGCTGCTGTACAAACCCCAGGAGGGGGAGTGGGGGATGAAGTCCCGTGATGAGGCCTGTGAACGGATTATCCGTGGCATTGATCAGCTCATGACTCTTGGTGAGTGTGAGCTGAGCTTCAGGTGCTTTTCTTCTGATGGTACATTTATAGACAGCCTGGAATATCCATGGCATCCTTGAAAAATTCCCTGTCATAAAGTACTTTAATGAGAAAATGTTTTTCTGTGCAGCTCTTCGTGTTTGTACTGAGATCTTTATGATTTTGTACATCATTGGTTTTATAACATCCTTCTCATTTGTCATGGACCTGCAGGCTTTGAAATAAAATCCCAGAATGGCTTGGGTTGGGAGGGACCTGAAAACCAGTCCAGTTCCTGCCATTGGCAGGAATATTAATTTCTCTTTGATTTTTCTTTTATTTTTTCTTCTTTTCAATATGCTTATTCAGCTCCAAATCTGAAGCCACATCTTGATATGAAACAGTGTTCTAGGTCACTATCCTCAGAAATGGCATCAGAAATGGGAGATGTGGAGTGCTGGCATATTGCAGATATCAAGGATGATCCTAAGAATCAGCAGGAAGAGGATCATGGACTTGGCTGAATCCAAAAGTGTCCTCACAGTGCTTTATAACTTTGGCAATGTGTTGTGCCACGAGGGAACAAAATGAAAATGTTACCAAGGCTTTCCCTCACAAAGGTTTAGGGAAGTAATCAAAAGGAGAAGGAAGAAAAAGGGAAAACACAAAACTTCCTGCACTAAAAAGAGAAGCCAAGGCAGGAGAGTTGTAGAATCATAGAATGGATTGAGTTGGAAAGAATTTTAAAAATCATCCCAATGTCCAACCCTGCCATGGCAGGGACACCTTCCACTGTGCCAGGCTGCTCCAAGCCCCAATGTCCAACCTGGCCTTGGGCACTGCCAGGGATCCAGGGGCAGCCCCAGCTACCCATCCTCCCAGGGAAAAATTCCTCATTCCCAATCCCCATCCATCCCTGCTCYCTGGYAGTTTGRMGCCATTCCCTGTGTGCTGTCCCTGCATCGCCTGGAAATTGTCTCTTTCCTATCAGCTCCTTCAGACACTGGAAGGCCAAAAATGAAGTCAAACAGTTAAATGTTGCTGTTCTTGCTGTTTTTCACCAGACATCTCAGCAGCTTTTGCTGGCCCCGTGGACCTGTGCACGTACCCCAAGTACTGCACGGTGATCGCGTACCCCACGGACCTGAACACCATCCGCACCCGCCTGGCCAACCGCTTCTACAGGTCAGTGCTGCAGAGCACAGCAAGCCCTGACACCCCTGCTCTGGGAAATTCACTATCTGAAACCACCAAGTGGTAAAAAACTCCCTGAAGTTCCTTTAAATTCAGATTTTAATTGCTGTCCTTGAGTTACTTTGAACTTGAGAAGAAGGTTAAGCTGTTGCTGTATTCAGAAATGAGCTTAAACACAAGAGGTGAAATGGTAAATATGTACAGCAGCATTTTAAATGATGAAAACACACACTCTTCCCTCTGTCTCTTCTGTAATGATGACAGAGCTCTGGTTTGATGGATGTGCTGGTCAGCCATAGCTTGAAAATAAATTTAAGTATATTCTTCATCTGGACACACATTCAGTGTGTCTGTAAATACAGTGAAGAGGTATTAATAATGATTTTCCTCATGTACGAGATGGAAAAAATGTTTTGTGAAATAATTGGAAATTCGGTAGGTGAAGAACTGCAGACTTGGGGTATCTCTGCTTCACAGATATAAAGAAATGGGAAAATGAGTTGTAAAAATGAAATTACAGGTTTTTGGCAGCTCGTTTCTATCAAGTTATAATTTCAATTTGTAGCAGTTTCTCAAATCTTATTTTTAAGATTTTAAATCTGTCATTTTACAGGGGGCACTATTTTCAGTGGTCACGTGGCCTCAAAGCAAGGTCTTTTAAGGGAAAACAGAAAGGARCATCATATCTTAAAAATGTAATTGGACAAAACTCTTGTCACTCCTTTTTAATTGTTTGTGCTTTGAATTTACACATTAAAGGTTCCTTAGATATGACTCGTGTTCCATTTCTCAGGGCTTTGTAACAAGCAGCTTCTGGTATTTCCAGAAGAAATGTGATAATTTARAGTAGTAATTAAATYATATTATTCCCCCTCCTTTWAAATAAGTCAAATATAATCTTTTTWAAAATGCTTGTGTTTTTRAAGATTTCAGGAAATCCACAGTCCTTGGGATGATTTCAGTGGTATTTTGTGATTTTTGGATAACAAAGGCTGGTGCTTACTTGGCCAGCTGAATTAACTGAGTTTATGTCACAAACTGCCTAAGGATGAATTATTAATAATGAGTTGGGAAATGAGTGATCAAAGATGTACATTGCTGGTTCTGCTTCCTTGGGTTTTCCGTGTGAAGGAGAAGTTTGAGACTGCCCTGAAGGGCCATAAAACCAAGGACATCTAAAACTAATATGACTAGAAAATTAGAGAAATATAATWTTTGCTGGTGTTAAGCTTTTCTTTGGTATTAAAGGTGCAATATTTTCTAATTYGAAGGAGAATTTCAGCATTGGTTTGGGAAGTCAGATACATTGAAAGCAATGCCAGAACCTTCAATGAGCCTGGGAGTGCTATTGCCAGAGCTGCAAAAAAAATCACCACCCAGCTCCTAAAGTTTATCAAGTAAGTGGCATTTTAATCTAAATAATGCTTGAATCCTGGTGCTTTTGAACAGTGGAGAGTAAAAACAGCTCAGGATCCCTTTGTGCTGAGCCCTGCTTTAAAGAAAGGACAGCTGTCTTAATTCTGAGTGTTACCTTAAATACTGACATGTTTAGCTTAGAGGCATTTTACCTTTTTTCCTGGTGTTACAGTCCCAAAATGGCACTTGAAATTGAGTATGTTTAGTAGCTCAGCCTGTAAAATGTGACTTCTGTGCTGTCCTGTGTAGAAGTTCCTGTTGTAGCTTGTCTGACTTAATTGAAAGGTTAAAATAAACTGAGAGGTTTATTTTGAAATGAGTCTGAGCAGCCTTCCTGCAGCTGGGCAGGCCCCTTTCAAATCACTAATCCTGATTTTTATATTCCATTTAATACTCAGTTACTGTCTTCCCTTCAATATGGAGCACTTGGTTGTGCCTGAGTTTAATTTAGGAAACAACAACAGCTCTACTTTTGCTATTCCAATAACAGAGATTTAATTGCATTGCAGTGACCAGGACTGTACAAATATTTTTGAACTATGTAGCACAACAGATGATGAACAAGATTGTCATGATGCTGATCTGGTAAGCTGTGGGTTTTTTGTGGAAAATTCCAGTAATTTATGGTGGTAAGAAAATACCAGCAACCTTCAAATATTGTTGGTAAAATTGCTGAGTTATTTACATAGCTAATACAAACCTGGACTGTATTAGGAATTTTTATGAATGTTTTATGTCATTTATTATYAGTGAATTGCATTGCTGGTAATATTTAGTGACTGAAGTTCAAAGCTGTTGAATAATTTCTAATYGCAATTTCTGATGGTGGTTTTTCCTTTTCTCAAACCACTGAAGATTCCAGACTCCAGCTCTTGTCCTTATCTAGGATATTGCTTTCCAAGTCTTGCAGATGCTGTGTTCTATTTTTTATGCTCATTTTTTGTCTTACTGAAAGAATTAAGAAAAAAATTTAATTTTACCACAGTTTCAAATCTAATGACACTTTTAGCCTCCATCACCTATTTTTTTCCTACACCACTTTTAAGATAATTGATTTTATTTTGTGCAGGATGATGAAAAATGTGTTCCAAGAACATCATACAGAAGAAGAAAAGTGAGTTGGTCCATCTTTACCTTATAACCCAAATCAGGCTGAATTTTTTCTTGCTGTATTCCAGTAATACTTTTCCTAACTTTTTTTTCCCCTCAAGGGACGGGGTTTAAAAAAAGGGAAAAACCTGAAAAGTGGCTATGATGAAAACTGTTGGAAGAAGCAGTGCATGGAACTGGTGAATTTAATTTTCCAGTGTGAGGATTCTGAACCTTTCAGGCAGCCAGTTGATTTGGATCAATACCCTGTAAGTTGTACTTGATAGCCTTAATAGATTCTTCTTTACTGTCTTACTGTGCCTTGTCAGGGGATTATTTTAGAAAAATCTGTGTTTTCTTAATTAAAATGAGTATCTTGAAGGTCTAAAATCTGTTGCCTGAGCTATGAATTTGATTTTTTCCATCTCTTTTAGCTGTTCATGGTAATCTTATTACCCCCTTCAGTCTCTTTTTTCCTCTAAAAACCCAACAAACTTAATCTAAAGGAAAAAAAATCTTCTTTACAGCAACTAATTTCTCCTGGGRCTCCATATTTTGAGTTTGAATCTCACTTCAGGGTTTAAAAACATCTTGAGGTTCTCTAAAAAAAACAAGAATGGGAGAGAAAGAAAGATTTAGGTGTTTTGATTTGGGTTTTTTTGTGTGGTTGTTGTGTTTTAGGGCTTTTTTTTGATGCTTTTTTATACCAGATCTGTTGTTTTTCACAGTAAAATTCATGGGATAAAAAAAAAGGAGATTTTAAATCAAACTGTCTCAGCRAGTGTTGCTTTCTGCTGTGGTGCTTCTCTTTCCACTGCTGCTGAAGAATTTGTCTAATTTTAGCTACTCCTAAATGACAAATAAAATTCAAAAGGTTTTTTTTTTCCTTTATACTTCCACAGATTTTTTTTTTCCATTTTTTTAATAGGATTACAGACATATTATAGACACTCCAATGGATTTTGGTACAGTGAAGGAAACTCTGGAAGCTGGGAATTATGACACTCCAATGGAACTGTGCAAAGATATCAGACTGATATTCAGTAATGCAAAATCTTATACTCCAAACAAAAAGTCAAAGGTAGCTGTTACTGTCTGGGGGTTTGTGAATGTCTTCATGAAATAAATCTTATTTTTCAATTTGTTAATCAGTACTTTTGATAAAGCTGCTGGTTTGGTAGATAATTGGGAGACAYAGAACAAAAATATTTAATATGTTCATTTCATGTTTATTTGGTGTTACACAGGACTGCCTGTGCTTTTCCTATTGCTTTTCTGTGCAGATTTTGATATTACAGATATTAATCTTGAGTCAAAGGCTCTGTTTTTAATAGAAAGCACTTCCTTRCCCAGATTTACAGTATGACCTTGAGATTGTCAGCACTGTTTGAAGAGAAAATCCGAAGAATTGTTTCAGATTTCAAAAATGGGCAGAAACAGAATGAGAAGCTAAGGAGAAACCAGAGGTACACGAGAAGATTCAATAATCAAAGCTCAGTGCAGCAGCCCACCAAAATGCTCAGGTAATCAAATCATGGAGGTGTAAAGATCTGTCTCAGCTGACTGATGCTCATATTGACTCTCACATTTAGTCTGTGAAGAGAGGAACAACTGATTTTTGAAATGGTTTATAACCCCAGTGAAACTTTTTATAATTTTCATGCAGTAGAAAGAATAGGTTAAAAAAAAATGGGCCTTTTTGTAGTATAAAACTGTGAAATACAAGGAGAAAGAAGAGTAGAAGAGGTTGGGTTTTTCTTTAATATTTGAATCAGAAAATCAATATTTAACTAAAATAATGAGGAAYGAAACAAAGATTTACTTGCTGGATATATTGCAAAGATGAAARTCTGCAAAAAATTACATATTTTGTTAGATACAGAATACAGTCAGTGCTGTGGAATTTCTAGAAATTGTCACTTGCTGTAGCATTCAGTTGGGAGCCAGATTTGCCTTTTCTCTTTTGAAGGCAACCAAGCATTTGACACAATTGCTGTTTGATGTGATTAACTCCTGTTCTTAATTTGCATGAGGGACAAAATAAAAAAGCTAAATGTGATAAATTACTGAAACTGAGCTTTTCCCTTCTGCTGCTGTCCAGTCTTCATTCTCTGGCAGGGAAAGGGTACAAATAAGAGTTTTAATTAAAAAAAAAAAAAAAAACAAAAAACCCCAAACTAATTTAGGGGATTACTTTTATACTTTAAAATAACCACACACCAGCATAGGCAGAAATTGTCTTTTGAATCTCATTTGTGGTCAAATCTGRAGAATTGTGTGTGACTGTTCAGTGGAGCACAACAGAAGTGGGGTTTGGGATAACAAATTACACACCTTGCATCTGGATGAATGTCTGAAAACCTGCAATGTAAGGAAAAAACTGACAAAGAAGCAGTTMTTTAGGTGAAAATAATGGACTGAGCAGGATGAGGTGGCACTCAGGCATCTGGAGGTAAGGAAGGATCAAATTAGTGAAGTTTTCTTTATTTTAAACTGAACTGTAGGGTTCCACCTTCTGTGTGTGTTGGGAACTCAGTTTATTGTGGAATAATAATAATTTGCCTGGATAACATTAGGTTTGAGGCTTGTGCACCTAACCAGAGGCTGGGAATCCAGCAGGAATTGAAGCTCCTGCTGCAGTGAAAATAAGAGAACATGAATCGTCTGGAGGACGTCCACTATTAAATTCTGTTTCTCAGAGCAGATTGTCTCCTCTTGTATGACTGCCCTAGGAGTGCAGACTGTTACTTAATGAAATTAAATGTTTTAAATGTTTAGTAAATGTTCATGTTTATCCTTGGCARAGTTAAAACTGTCCCACACCACATTAGCTCATAAAATACCCTCTCAGAAATAAAAAGGCAAATTAAATGTTGTTGCCTTTTCTCTCCTACTTTCACYCTCTCTAGAAATCTGAAGCAGAAACCACTCAAGTCTCAGGCCAAACTTGAATCTGAGCAGGAAGATGCTTTTCCTCAGCCTACCTCAAGCAGAGCTGCCTGTGTCACAAGCCATAAACCCAACCCTGGCTCCTACCAGCAGAGCTCCTCGGGAGAATCCTCAGATTCTGCCTGCCTGGCATCCTTTGAGAGGAATGGGAAGGCCAGATCCACACCACTGACTAATTGTTCTGCTTTATCATCAGGTCAGGATTTAGAATTGCTGCAATTTGCACTCTCAGTTGTTAAATGAGTTTTGTGTTTTTAACATGGAATTTTTTTCCACAAGGTTTAGGGTTTTTGTGGGATGCACTGTTTTGTGTTTTACTGGATTTTGGACRCTTAGATTATTTACAGTGAATGTTATAAAAATATTTGTGTATCTTATATAATTTTTTGCTTTAAAATAGTGTAGAATACAGTAAATTTAATTAATGAAGAAATTCATCAACAGGAAAGCATAGAGTGTTTGATAATTGATACTATATAAAATACAGGCTGTATGCCCATATATGTATATATATGTTATATAAAACTTCTTATAGAGTATTTGATAATTGATACTACGTAAAATACAGATTGTATGCCCATATATGTATATTTATATTATATAAAACTTCTTATAGAGTATTTGATAATTGATACTACATAAAATACAGGTTGTATGCCCATATATGTATATTTATATTGTATAAAACTTCTTATCCACAATTAGCAAATGACAGAAGTTTCCTGAGTCTTTAAAGCTTTCCCTTTTCCTCTACACCTCATMCTTAAAAAATTCAGCTTATTTCAAAGAATAAGAATGCAAGTTCTGGTAAAATCTGTTAGAAAATATTCTGTATTTTGGGGTTTTTTTAAACATGCTTTTCACTTAAAYCTGGTGTTTGAAAAGAGCTATTTCATTTTAATTGAAGCTTAAATACAGGTTAAAGAAGCTTCTTGTCACTGAACACTGTATGAATATAGATTTTGTTGAGGTAGCAGTTGGATATTCTGGCATGAGAATGCATTTTAAGATAATGTGAGAAAACTGAAGATTCCAGGATCAGCAAAATGTAACTCTTAACTGGAAGCTGTTTAGAATTCTAACTACCAATTGCCTTTTTATTTTTCTTTAACAGAGAGTGAAATAGAAGGTTCTGGGGTTTCTTCATCTTCTTCCTCTTCATCTTCATCCTCCTCAAGCAGCTCAGAAGACAGCAAAGGCTGTGCTGGGGCTCCTGTGTCCTCCTCTCCCCTGCACAACGGGGTGTGCAGGAGGAACAGCAGCCGCAGGCTGACTCGGAACCGAGCTGCTCAGAGGAAACAGACAGGTGGGGTGCCAGGACTTTCTTCTGGACAGCCAGAAAAGTCCAAATTTTTATTTTTATATTTATAAAAAATAACTGAGTGGACTTAGTATTTTTTTAATCGTTGTATGTGTAAGATACTCTTTTTTTTTTTTCTGGTGAGTGATGGTGTTCACAGGGGTCCAAGGATGAGGGAAGAGATGAGGATCTGACTCCACGTTTCAGAAGGCTTGATTTATTATTTTATGATATATATTACATTAAAACTATATAAAAACTATATACTAAAAGAATAGAAGAAAGCCTTCTGATGAAATCCTAGCTAAGAATAGAAAAAGAAGGAATGAATAACAAAGGCTTGTGTCTCGGACAGAGGGTCCGAGCCAGCTGGACTGTGATTGGCCATTAATTAAAAACAAGCACATGAGACCAATCCCAGATGCACCTGTTGCATTCCACAGCAGCAGATAATCAATGTTTACATTTTGTTCCTGAGGCCTCTCAGCTTCTCAGGAGAAAAAATCCTAAGGAAAGGATTTTTCAGAAAATAACATGGCTACACTGGTGCTAATTTTGAAGCTCTCAAATACTACATTCAACTTCTTAAAAGATTTTTTTCACGACTAGGGGAAGAGGGCAGAAACCCAGAGCTGGGTGAGAGGGAATGACTTGCAACATATCTTAAGAAAAAACAAAACCAGAAAGTGAATMTGGACAGCAAAAGCACCTGACTGTCACTAGGGCTTATATTTCATGCATATCTGTGGGTTGAACCTGCCCCAGTTTTGACAAGGTTTCAAAGCTGCTTTTCACATTTAAGATATTAATCCCTGCTTTCCTTTACAGGAGCACTTCTTCAGGAGAACGGGAACACAAGGAAAACGGTCAGGAAAAAGTTATATGGAAGTGACTCTGAAAATACTTCAGCAATGACATCTGAGTCCCTCGGCAACAGCAAGGGCAGGCACAGGAAAACCCCACGCAGGAGTGCTGCTGTGGCTGCCAACAAACTGAGGCTGATGAGTGATGTGGAGGAAGAGGTGTCGAGCTCKGAGAGCATCGGGATCTGCAGGAACAGGAAACTGCCGCACCGCAACGCCTCGGCCGCCGCCAGGAGAATGCTGCTGGAGGGCTCYGAGGATGAGGCAGGCCTGAAGTCTGAGAGTGACAAAGAAATAGAAGAGCAGCTCACCAAGAGGAAAACTCTTTCTCAGCCTGGCTGCTCTGCTCCACGAAGGAAATTTGTCAGTGAATCTGAGAATGGAAGTTCGGATTCTGAGCCTGACGCGCAGAGCAAGCAGAAGAGCTGGCAGAGCAAYGGGCACAAACAGCTCCGGGGCCCTGTGTGCTCTGTGTCTCCCAAAGTGAAAAGTCCCACCTTAGACTTTTCAGAGGAGGACTCCAAAAGCCATAATTCTGAGGATAGGGGCAGCCAAAAGGTTTCTGAGCAGTCAACACCTGCACATCACAAGCCTGCAGTGAGCAATTCTGAGGATGAGGTGGACTCTGAGTTGGACAGGTGGAATGGCAGGAAAGCCTCTGGGCTGCAGCTGTCTCCTCCTTTAAAAAAAGCAAAAGTCTTGAGTGATTTAGAGGATACAGCAGAATCTGAAGCAGAAACCAGAGAGGAGGAGAAGAGTTTTGTGTGGGACAGCTTGGTGCCCACTAGGATTGTGAGGAGTTCCAAAWCTGGAGCTGCCTCCAGCTTCCATCGCTCTTCTGATTCGGACTCGGAGAGTGATTCCAATAACAGCAATTACTGTGAAACTTCTGCAAAAGCAAAGATGAGGAAGAGGAAAGGAAAAACAAAAATAGTTAGAAAAGGTAACATTTTTAAAGTTAATTTCTCTATTTCTTAGTATGAGTAGATGACAGAGGAAATATCCAGGAGAGCAGAATGTTCTCTCTCTTTGTCCAGCTCCTTGTTTTKAGGATTTCAGTAACCCAAACCCTCTGGTTTGCAGTTCTGTTACCTTGCCTTAATTTCCTGTTGAGATTTTCTGTGCTACAGCAGATTTACAACTGTTAGTTTCAGTTTGGAGTAACTTTATTGGTAGTTTTCCAAAAAGAATTTGATGGGTGAAGCGAAGRTGTTTAAATTATTCTCACATCCATGGTGTGCACCAGAACCTGAAACTTGATTTGACTTTGAGATTTTGTCAGTGATGTGTAGGGTCTTTAACACAGACAGGCACTTGGCACAAGTAAGATTTATATTACACTTGTTTCAGAAAGTGAAATTCTTTCATTTTTGTGTTTTATTCTGTAATTTTATCTGTCACTCAGACCTTTGTGTGGTGGCTGGTCATGATTTATAGAGTTGGTTTGGTTTGGTTTTTTTTTTTTTTAACTTATGTTTGTTTTTTTTTTTTTTTAACTTATGAGAATGATGCTGATGTTTATTAAATCAGGTCATATGCATTATGCCTTCATAAAAACAGGGAATTAATTGGTCCTGATTTGGAATTTGAAAGACTATTCAGAGGTTGGTCTTTGGTGCAATCATTCTAATCCTGTCAATATACTTTAAGAGCCTTAAGAAACTTAATGGTTTTTTAATTAATTACTKTGTCTGTTAAGATGACTCTGTCTTGACAGTTTTCCACAAGGAATATTTACTTGTTTTGTCTCAAGATTTTATATTTAATACATTTATAGGGGCATACTTGTAGAGTTTCTATTTTTCAAATAAATGTCTTTTATATATATATATAACTGTAACTATATATGTGTATATACACTGCTCAATTAGCCAGCTAAACAATTTATGTGGAAGCTTTGGTTTGGTTCTTTTTAATATATACAAAATTTAAATAACTCATAATCTATTTTGATATGTAAAACAGTCTGTATGTAGTTCTGTAATGTATATTATGTTATATATAATATAGGTATGTAGTGTTTAGCATCGAATTTTATATCTCAGAAAAGGTTGAAAGCAGATAAATTGTGCCAATACCTTGTGGGCTGTAGTGCCCCCTGCAGCTGAGCTGGCTGGAGCTCAGGCTGGATTTTCCTGCCCAGTATTCCAGGTTTGGAGTTTGGCCTGAGCTCCAGGATACCCTGATGAACCAAACTTTAACATCTTTGTGGCTTTTAAAAGCTCTTCCAGTTTCTGGGGGTACTTGGTTTAATGCTCCCTCTTTTTGCCTGTGCCACCTGGTTGTAGCTTTGTAGCTTTTATTTCTGGATTTTCRGGGGGGAATTTCAATACATTTTATTACAGATTTGTTCCAAATTTAAGATCTTGTATACAAAGTAYAATTTTAATATTCTGGCAGTGTTGCAGAAAGGCTGGACTTCTTTATTCTTTAGCTTTGTGTTCCAGCTACTTAATAATATTGGAGGACAGTATATAATATAAGATCTAACTCTCCTTTTTAGTCTGTGGATTAATTCAGGTTTCATACAGCATTTTGCATGCAGAAATATGTTGTGCTTTGGCTATAAAATTGCACAATACAACTACTACAACTGTTCATATTCATGTGTCATTTCTGGAAGCTCTTAACAAAGAAAGGAAATTAATTATCCTTTGAAAATGTAAAAATAGGAATATAYTGGAGTAGTAGATAAAAGGATCTACATTTAAATAAGGACCAGATTTGGTATATGAAGAGATTGTTAATATTGGTACTCAAGCTGGACATTTGAATTTATGCCTCATAATTTKCCCCTCTGTTTATATTTTTAAATTTACTTCAAGACCTTTTTTTTTTATTATTCATATGTATGAATTGTCTTATTTAGAAGGGGAGCACTGATCTTCATAGTATATGATTTACACATGGAATATTTTCTTTAAAACACAGCATAAGCAAGTTCTATATTAACTTTAAAAACACTGAATGGAAGATTCACTGTTAGCAGCAAACTGAGTGTTAACGTCCCTAATGAGCTGAAGGGTTTCAATGTTCTCCACCTGAAACCATCTAAAAYTGAAATGTGAAATCCACATGAAATATTACAGTTTCTTTTTTAGGATAAAAGGTCTAAAATATGTAATTAACATTGCAACTTTTATTCTAGTAAGAAAAATACAGCTTTTAATGATATGAGTATTACTAATATGACAGCATTTGTTTGGTAAGGGAGGGAATTTGTAATTTCTGAGTTAATTAACAGGATGTTGCTAAAGAAAGCTCTTTTGAGACCATGAAAGGTTTGAAAGTGACAATCTCAAGAATTAAGAGTATCGCTGGGATACTGCTGGAATTTTTAGTAAAGAATTGAGATAAATTGCACTTAACAGTTGATACCAAAATAAAATACAATATTTGTGTATTTCATTAAAAGTGGCAGCGTTTGGCCATAATAAACTAATCATTTCAGGAATGTAAGACATTAAAAAGAACTTTTCCATCTTCCTTTTGTAGAACAAACATCAGAGGAGGCCAGCCAGAGTGCCAAAGTGCTGCGGAGCAGGACGTGCATCATCAACTACAAGAAACACATCAGGGTGTGCAGCGTGGGGGAGAAGAAGAACCCGCGCAGGTGTGCCACGCTGGCAGCCAGCAAGATCAAGATCATGAGCGATGCAAAGGAGGAATTGTCCAGCTCAGAAAGTGTTTACCCAGCCAGGAAGAACCGCAAGCAGCTCCAAGGTAGCGTGTCCTCAGCCTGCAGGAAGAAGCTGTTCAACAGCTCGGAGGTGGAGGCTTGTTCCAAGTCTGAAAATGAGAGTGAGCAGGTTTCTGGCAGGAAAAAACCTTCCTGCTCTGAATCTTCTGTTTCTAAAAGGAAATATATTATTGAGTCTGAGAATGAAAGGACTGACTCGGAGACAGAGACTCAGAAGCAGAGTGATAACCACGTGCAGCCACACAAACCCCTCTGTGCTGCAGCTCTGAATAATTTTGACTATGACTCCTCAGAGGAGAATTCCACAAACCACAGGGTAGAAAATGGGGGAAACTGGGGAATTTCTAGGCAGGCAGCTTCAGCCCACAACCATTTTAAGAGTAACTCYGAAGAGGAGGTAGATTCTGACTTGGCTAAACTTGAAACTAAAAATACCAGAGTAGCAGCAAATAAAAAACCCAGAGCTTCTTTCAAGAGATTAAAACGGGTGGATGACTTCAAGGAAACAACAAAATCCGAAACTGGGGGGAAAAAAGAGGAGAAAAGCTCTGTCTCCGAGGATGTGGAAGCACCTGGGACTGCAGGAAGCTCCAAAACCAACTTCCCCGGTTTCTCCTCGGACTCTGGAACCGACACCACCATCTGCAGCGACGCCACGGAAACCAGGAAGCGCAAGAGGAAATCCAARCCCGGCAGGAAAGAAGCCCTGAACCACGACTCCCTGAAGCCTTGCAGGAGGAGGCCGCAGCGAAGGAAGCGGCGGAAAGGCAGCCAGGAGCAGGACTCGGAGGAGCTGGAGTTCAGCCAGGGCCGGCGGCAGCGGCGCTCCAAGATCCGCACGCGCAACGGCGGCCGGCGCACCGTGCGCTACCACGACGACGACGACGACAGAGCCCTCGAGGAGGCCGCCTGCGACACGTAACCTTAACTAAAGGATAGCCAGCCCATCTCTTTGTTTGTCTGTTTGTTTATTTTTTTCTTTTTTTTTCTTTTTATTTTTTAATGGTAATAGCACTAGAACTCGTGATGGGTGCTGGCTCTTCTTTGTCCTACATTTCAGGGAATATATTTATATTTTTCTATGAAAAAGTTATGAATGTGATTAGATGATGACTTTCTCCTTTTTCATATTTTGACTTGCACTTGCCTGCCCATGTAGCAGCATTTAGCACAGATGCCAAAATGTGCCTCATTATAGGGGCAATTTTTTTGTCTTTACTGGTATTTTATTACGTATAAACCAGAGTTAAAAAAATGTTAAAACACTGCAAACAGGTTAATAGCAGTATGTTGAGTATTATTGTTATGGGTGCTGCAATGAAATACTACCTAGGTCATGCAACATTCAAGAACAGATTTCAAACATCTCTAATGCTGTATGAAATCATCTACAATAGTAACAGGCTTCTAAATAATAGTACACACTCAAAAAACCTGGTGGATGCAAGCATTGCTTCCAAAGAGGAATGAAAAGGCTGATAACTTCACAGCTGGGTCCAGTGCAGGTGTTCAGTGCTCTGTACAAGCAGTTACCAGTGAAGAAGTTTATTTGCCACTTCCAGAGGCTTTGGTGAACAGAGGGTTCTGCTGACAGGTAGTACATCATTAATGTGACTTCTATACTGTAAACTTTTAAGATTATGAAATGCAGGTGAACTCTTGGGCCTAAAGGGTTTTTGTGTGTTTTCTTTATAAAATAGAAAAACAAACAAAACACTCGTTCTGTTTTCTTTATGCGTGGAAAGCTTGAGGTGCAGGATTCCGACATTCCAGACCTTTTTTTGCTACGTTTTTGTTGTTCCTCCATATTTAAAGTGTTTGAATGTTGGATTTCCCATTGATTAAACCTTACCAGTTTTTGAGCTTTGCAGTATATCTCCTGTTTTCACAATGTTTGAKGTGGCTCTCGTTGACAAGAAGGAAAATTTCTCCAGGAAAATACGTGGAAGTCCCTGGTTGAGCACATGGCAACAACAAAAACTCACAGCAGATTTGAATTCTTAGTTTGCCCTGGAATTGTGCTGGTGGGAGCCCCACAATGGCTGCYCCCAGCCCAACACCAGGGAATCTCTGCTCCTTCCCCACGCCAGGGTTCCTCCTCTTCTATGCAGCTTCCCTTTCTCACACTTTGGAAAACTTGGTCATTCTTGAAAAATGAAAATGAAAAACTTGGTCATTCTATCATTCAATAGAAGATGTGGCAGAGTAAGAGATTTATCCTAACCTAGCTCATGTGAACTGAAATAGCAATTTGGGAATTGGTTTTCCAGCAGGTTGGACTGGTAGTTGGATCCTGAAGGGTTTGGTTTGGGGGTAAAAAAATTAKTGCAGCTGCACAATCCTGCTGAATAATGACAGAATTGGTACAAATGGAAATCATCGTGGAAAATGGGGCTGCCATCAGTGAGAGCCACTTCTCCAACACCCCCACTGACACTGTTTGCATTTACCATCACTTTTGCTATCCCAGATGTTATCTCAGCACAGAGAAATACTCTTTTTTTTCTTCCTTAAACACTCCRTGTGAAGTCCAAAAATCATTTAAATGGTTCTTGCCCCAGGAAGTTTTATTTAGAGCATAGTCTTTAATAGGATGCAGCAGAATTCTGTAAATTCAAGATAAAATGTTTATCTGGATTCTTTATTTGGTTTCTGAAATACAAACACAGTTGTGTTTAGTGATAAAACTTGAAGGTGGTTTTGTGTTTTCTTTGAGGAGCAAACTTTGTTATAAGATAGTAAGTCCACTATTTTTTTATATTTTCCATAAACTTGATTGCTTAGCAGCTGCTTATTCTCAGTGTTCTCTGGAGTACAAGCTCCAATTTGGGAATAGTTATACTGAACATCAGAGTTTTTATTAATTTTCAGTTTGAACAGCTAAAATTTGGMTGGTAGGCTTTTATTTCTAACCTAGGCTTAGATTTACAAAGCTGGTTTTCTTTCAGGGGCTGTATTCTGTCCCTGCACACACAGATTGATGATCCCTGAAAGCTGGAGRAGGTTCTGGCCTTGGGGCTGCAGGTCCCACAGGGAGTCACTGCCTTAGGGACCCTGACACTTTATTTTCTAGGCAAAGCATGTGCTGGTCTGTATTTCCTAATTTTATACACATAGTGGGAAGAGAAATTATTRAACTGGGAAGGTATTTTCAGTCTTTCACCCTTTTAAGAGTTTATTTATTTTTAATTTATTAAAGGAGCATGCTAACTCTTACGGGACTGGCAGTCCTTTCACCTTCCTTTCAGTGAGCATTTTTGGTTTTGTCTAGCTGTACTCAGGGAAGTGAAGTAGTAGTCCTTTAAAAGTAGGATCTTTATTTAATGTGACTTTTGGGGGTTGTTTTGGTTTGTTTTAGAGGAGGACCTGAGTCTGTGATGGTGATCAGGCAGCATGAACAGAGGGAAACATTAAAGTGCAGGACAGAATGGTAAAGGAATCAAATTCTTTCATGTTACAGGCTTTGATGTACATGTGTTAGTGGGCCAAAGTAAAGCTGTACATACACCTGAGATGTGTGGATTCTCTGTATTTTCTACTTYTGTCAAGGTCGGGATTGAAGGCACTTGAGATGGTATTTCATGTTTGGACTCAAGCATTTATTATTTCTTATCAGTGTAACAGCCTCACACCCATGAGTTCTGCAGCCTTTCATTAGGAGGCACAGAATGGCCAACAATCTCTTGTTACAAGGTCTTTTAAGAATAAACTGTCTAATTAAGAAATGACACTAAGATTATTTTCCCTTTTAACCCAATAACTAATCCCTTAAAGCCCACAATGCGGGCTTTCTGTCCAGTTACAAAATGCCACCCAAACTCACGAAGAATAAGGAAGAAGAAGGTGAAGAAGAACAACCTGCATCAGCCCTAAAACCTCCATCTTGCTTCATATTTATTACTATATTCTAAAACCCCAAACTTTAAGTTTTCCACCCTGTGATATTACACACTTCTAACCAACAACACACCCGTAATCCCTCTGCTATTAATCAATTTTGGAAGTCTTCTCCACAGCCTCAGGTCAAATGAAGTGTTCTCTTGAGAGTCTGTGCCTTTCAGCACAGAAAGTTTAAAATTCTCAGCAGCCAGGGTTCCWACAGGATCTCACTGTGCTTTTATTTGGTTCAACCAGGCCAAGGGAAAACATCACCATGGGGCTGGAGAGCTGGAAAAGGCCCTGGGGGTGCTGCTGACAGGGGCTGGACACGAGCCCAGGGGTGCCCAGGGGGGCAAGAGGCCCCTGGCAGCTGGGCTGGGTGAGGAATTGTGTGTGCAGCAGGAGCAGGGCAGGGATTGTCCCTCTGKGCTGGCTCTGAGAGGCCCCTCCAGGGCTGGGCCCAGTTCTGCTGCTGCAGGAGAGCCCTGGAGGGGCTGGAGCGTGTCCAGGGCAGGGAACGGAGCTGGGAAGGGGCTGGAGAATCCCTGAGGGAGCTGGGAAGGGGCTGAGGCTGGAGCAAAGGAGGCTCAGGGGCCCTTGTGGCTCTGCACAAGTCCCTGCCAGGAGGGCACAGCCGGGGGGGTCGGGCTCTGCTCCCAGGGCACAGGGACAGGAGCAGAGGGAACGGCCTCAGGCTGGGCCAGGGCAGGCTCAGCTGGGCCAGCAGCAGCAATTTGCCCATGCAAAGGGAGCTCAGGCCTTGGCAGGGGCTGCCCAGGGAGCTCTGCAGTGCCCATCCCTGCAGGTGTCCCCTGCAGGTGGCACTGAGTGCTCTGGGCTGGGCACAAGGTGCCCGTGGGGCACAGCTGGCACTCCATGGGCTGGCAGGGCTTTGCCAGCCCCTCCAGGGATTTTGGGACTCTGGGATTTCCTGAGGTTTGTTCCTGTCCCTTTCACCTCCATCCTCTCTTGGGAGCCGTCACAGCCAGGGGAGATTGGGCTGTGCTCCAGGGAGCAGGACAGGACAGAACGGCATCGAGGTCAGGCAGGGCAGGTTTTAATGGGATATCTGGATTATTTTCTCCACTGAAAGGACGGTAAATCCTTGGAAGAAGCTGCCCAGGGACGCGATGGTGTCACCATCTCTGCGAGCCCTCCAGAGTCATCCGGATGTGTCCCTCGGTGCGAGGCTCGGCGGTACCGAGCGCACCGGCGCTGCCGCCACCTCCCCCTCAGAGCTCCCGGCTCCTCCCGCGCCTGCTCCGGCCTGAGGGCGGGGCCGCGCAGGCGCGGGCGGCGGCCATGGCGACCTTCTTCGGGGAAGTGGTGGTGGCCCCGTCCCGGGCCGGCCTGGACGAGGAGGAGGAGGCGCGGGAGGAGACGCCCGAGGACCGGGAGATCCGCAGGGAGATCGAGAAGAAAAGGTACCGGCAGCGCGGGGAGATCAAGGAAAGGTTCTTCCSTCAGAGGGTGCTGGTAGTGCCCAGGCTCCCCAGGCAATGGGCACGGCCCTGGGGCTGCCAGAGCTCCTTTGGGCAGCGCTGCCAGGGWTGCCCAGAGTGGGATTTTGGGGGTCTATACAGGGCCAGAGCTGGGTTTGGATGGTCCTTGTGGGTCCCTCCCAGCYYGGGCTGTTTTGTGGTTGTTTTCCCAGGGAGATCCAAGTGCTGTGGAGCTGTGCCGAGGAGTCCCTGGTGTGCTCCAGGTTCATCGTGGCCATCGGGAGGAACGCTGCGGGTGCGTGCRGAGCCAGAGCTGCTGGGCTGGGGGAGAMATCTGGGGAGGCAGAAGGTGGCAGGGAGGTGTAACTGTGCCGGGACTTTCCCTGCTCCAAGCCCCAGTTGGAGTTGTGAATGTGCCGGGACATTCCCTGCTCCAAGCCCCAGCTGGGGTTGTGAATGTGCCGGGACATTCCCTGCTCCAAGCCCCAATTGGGGTTGTGAATGTGCCGGGACTTTCCCTGCTCCAAGCCCCAATTGGGGTTTTGAATGTGCCGGGACATTCCCTGCTCCAAGTCCAACCTGGCCTTGGGCATTTCCGAGAATCCAGGGGCAGCCCCAGCTGCTCTGGGCATCCCCACCCTCCCAGGGAACAATTCCCTCCCCAAATCCCATCCAACCCTGCCCTCCTTGAGTTCAACTCATTCCCTCTTGTCCTGTCATCCCGTTATATTTTGAAAAATCCCTCTCCAGCTTTCACTAAACCCCTCTATTTACGGAACGTGCAGCTCCTCATTTAGCAGCAGAGGTTAAACCTGGAGGCAGCTGAGGTGTCCAGAGAAAGCTGAAGTTCCTCTGTGCATGTAAAACACAGTTATTGTTACAGCTGTTTACTCCTCTTGAAAATTGATGTGTTTTCAGTTGAACAGGAAAGGTGAAGTATGTTTTAGTTTGGGATTTTGAGTTAGGACAATCCCCCTTTTCCTTTACTTGGTAAACTCTCTGGGATTGTTTATTAATTGGCAGAAGTTTTCATCTAGTAGTACCCAGAAAGTCTTGCTTGCATTGAAGTGACATTTAGATGACATTTAGATTTTATCAAAGTTAACTTTGCTAATTTGTTTGGGTTTTGTTCAGGTTTTTCCTTGAAAAATGGTAATCGATATTTTGGATCTGTCTTCTGTAGCTTTTGACAGGAATCTGATTTATTAACATGTTTGCCACACTCCTGCCTCTGTTTTTTCTAGAATCAGTGTAATAGYTCTGTTTTGCTGCTTCAGTGAGTTTTGTTTATAATCTGCTATGTCAGAAAGTATTAGAGACTTAATATCTCACATCCTTAATTCATACTAAAGAAATTGAAGTTGATTATAATGCTATAATTCCTAAGAGCAAGTGATTTTTGTGTTAGGAATCTGTATATGTTAAGCATCTCTTCATCTTTTTAAATTGGAATACAGCAGGGTTATCACATTGCTGATGTTTCTTAGATTTGGTCAATAAGTTGATAAAAATGAGYTATTCTTCCTTCAGATTGCAAAGGAATAATCTAATTTAGTCCAGCTATTTATTTGTAAAACAGAGGTTTTATTCTTTATACATTAACCATCTATTTTATGGGGTTTGCAGCTTTCCTGTCATCTTTTATCCTGGACTCTGTGTGCTGGGAAGTGATTGGAGTTGTGAAGCTGTGGAATGAGTGGTGCAAAACATCCAGCACTACAAATGTCCTCCCCACAGACTCTTTCTGTTTGTTCTACAGATTGATATCAGACCCCACAGTAAGTGACTCGAGCATTAATTCCTCTGTGGTGTGGCTTTCTGAAAAACAGGGCTTTCATCCATCCCCMAACAAGGCACTGCAGGATCATGGATTAATCTCATAAATGGTCTGAAGGGTTAATTCTCACTAAAACTGTGTGAAGCTCTGTGTGGAGCTCAGCACAGAGGTGTCACAGCCTCGTGGCTTCACTGCATTTGTGAGCAAAAAATCCTCTTTGAAACAGAGTTAAACCCAAACTAACTGAACAAGTTATTGTCTGCAGCCACATCACCCTTACAGGTGATGCTGAGCTGCTGTTGTGCCCTTTAAACCACTTGCTCACACAAGTTTTTACCTTTTTTTTAGGTTTTATTGTGCCAGTGTAGTTGCTATGTGGCTGAGGATCAACAGTTCCAGTGGCTTGAGAAGGTAAAACTGGCAAGAAAATAAATGGAGTAATAAAATCCTGAGGGTGGGGATCTTTTCTCTGATACTTTAACCATGACAGTGTTAAATAAGTTTCCCCTGTGGTTTTCTTTTATTAAATATTCAAAAATAGATAAATTTACTCTCTGCAGGATCARTGAAATCCCTTTCTAGATGCTGCCAGCTGTGTCTGCTGTAAGCACCCAGCTGAGTGCAGTCACTCCTTCTGGACTGTTTCAGTTTTGTTGGCCCTTAACCACTTCCCAAACCTTTTTCCTGCTTGCTTTTCATTTCCCATGCCTTATTTCAGCTCCATTTCACCTCTGGGAGAATTTTTCCTTCCAAAAAACCAACAGCAATTTGTCCAGCTGCCAAAGGATCACCAGCCAAACCAGTTGTGGAGCTGCTGGTGGATGGTGTCAGCTGCTGGGTGTGTTCTGTGCCTTGCCCAGAGGGGAGCTGGAGGGAAAGGTGCCTCCCAAGCAGCATTTGTCCCATTTCTTCCCAGAGTTAACATTCCCAGGGCCTCACACCAGCATTATCCAGGTACAGGAGCACTGCTGGCTCAGGGAAGTCCCTCCAAATATCATCATTTTGATTTTAATAAGATAAATCCAAGGGGTGAATGTTCCTCCTCTTGATTTTGCTGATGGATTCGGGTCACTGCTTTGCCTGCAGGAAGTGTGGCTTATTTTGTCTTGCTGTCTGTCTGCTCCCTCCCTGCCTGCCTGCCTTCAAATCTCTGCTGAGCTGATGGACCAGCAGGGATTCTRAAGCTGGGCTTAGAGATAAGTACAGCTTTGCTGGGGGATCACAGCTCATTTGGAAGTTTAAAAACCCTGAGACCTCAGATTTTTGCTTTTGCTGTATTCCACATGTTCCTGCACTTCATTTAAGGTGGGATTGCAGAAGAGAGATGGCTGGGGGTTGTYGTCTTCCCCATTTGTTTGTGGATATGTGGGTGTTCCTGAACAGCAGGACTGTGGTTGTACCAAATCAATGTTCCTGAGTATTTTTGGATTTTGTGGTTGTTGGTATTTTTAAATGTGCAGCAGAAACAACATGCTGCCAATCTTTTTGCTTTTCATGTGAGTTGTAGCCCTGTTCTGTGTGTAAATCCTGATTTCCTGAGCATCTCCCATCTCCACAGGTCAGATCTTTACTTCTGGGTGGGTTTTCTCTGTAAGGATCACTGACAAACCAGAACACACAGGTTGGAGTTTTGCAGCCATGGATTCCAGCCTGTGTTCCCAGCAAAGCAAGTGGAAAATATGTGGGCTTCTGAATATTTCTGTCAGATTTCTGTCACAGTGGTGACACAGTGATGGGAGGGCACAGGCAGCTTCCCTCCTGGGATTGGTACACAGACAGAAACAGGCAACTTTCTGTCACAGTTTCCAAATTCTCTATTTCCTTTTCTCCTGTTGGTATTTTGTAATGCCCAGAAGGTTTTGTACTTCAAAACTCTGTTATTTGAATTTGAGAAAGAGAAGCCTAAATTTTCTTTCTCGATTCAACTTGAATTAAATAAAATCTGTGCATTTAAAATAAAGTCTCTTACAATATTGTAGGACATCCGGGGAGCACAATTTTCATTTCAAATGTTATGCAGCTCAGTGAACTGCTTGTTTTTATTTGGAATCCTTCTTCTTTCTACAATCACCATTAATTAAAGCAGTAAATCTTAATATATTGAATACAAAGTGCTGAAAACCTAAAACCCCTCCAGAAGAGCACTGGACTTAGTTAATATGTCAGCTGTTATTTTGAGTTTTTTATCTCCATCCCAGGAGCAATGCCTGGGAAATTTCTACCTGAAGTTGTGATTCAAACTGGTCTTGGTCCTGCAAACCTGAGTTCAAGTGCCCTTTGCACTGAAATTGAAATGAGTCTTTGAGGTTGCTCTGCTTTTATTGTGAGAACTTTTTTGCTGATGTATTTTTTTTAATTTCAGGTTCTTGGCTCCATGCAGAAGAAAGGCTTGCAAGTCACCATCCTTTCCACGTGTCCTGTAGCTGATTATAAAACTCAGGAATCCACCCTGACACTTGTATCTCCATTCCTGAGAGCCTTGAAGACCAAAGAATTCCAGGAGCAGGTCTGCTGCCCACTGCTGGAGCAGCCCAACATTGTGAGGGACCTTCCTGCTGCTGGTACTTTGCAATTTCAATTATTTACACAATTCCCCCTGAGGAGCATCCCTCTGCAATTAGAATTAATTGTGGGAACTGGCTGAAAATTCAGCTTTTAAAAAATTAATTTTTAATTTACAGGTTCACATTTTACATATTATCCTGGAAAATAGGGACAATTTTCCAAACCAGCCACAAATCATTTTACCAGTTATGTGTGGGACAGAAGTGCTGGGAAATCCTTCAGTATAGCCTTGCAAAGCATATTGTACCGTGGGGTTTTTTAGGAGTTTTACTTAGTAATTAAATAAGTTTTATTAGGAATTATTTTCATCTGAGCATCCAAAGTAAAAGCTCATAAAGTCCTTTCTGTATATAGCAGGTCAGGAAGCTTGCACAGATCCACTGATCAACMTCATGGAAAATTAGGTTCAGTTTTATTATGTAATTTAATAAAAACCTCAGAGTTTTTCATTCTAGAATCCCTAATGGAAAAGCTTGTCTGGCAGGAGCTAAAAGTGGATGATTTTCTCTTGTTCACCTTCCTTTTTATGTTTTTTTTTTTCTTTTGATTGGGGTATTTTTGGGGAGGGGGGGGGATTGTTTGGTGTTTTGCAGATGTTGCTATTATTTTATTTTTTGTATTAATTTTATTTATTTTCTAAATATTGAATATAATATTTTATTTTTTTAATATTTATTTATTTATTTTTATGTACAGTTTCCAGGTAAGGTATGTACCAGGAAGAAACACCCGCATTTAATTAATTTTTGATTTTAACTAATTTTCCTTGTGTAGCTGGGGAGTGAGGAGTGGCTGCTCCAGCAGTCAGCACCCTGAACTAGTAATTAAACTCCCATGGGTCTAAAATTCTGATTTTTACACACAGAAGTGAGATTCCCTTTGTGCTGAGTTTAACAGAGGTTTCCTCTTGCCTGTGTCAGTTCTGAGTTACTGCCAGGTGTGGGGGATCCCTGCAGTGCTGTACCAGTGCTACACTGATGTCATCAAGCTGGACACAGTCACCATTGAAGCCTTCAAACCTCTGCTCTCCTCCAAGCTCCTGAAGAGTTTAGCCAAGGTAAAGCTCCATCTTTAAAATTAATGGGAGCTTTTGTCTGTTTTTATCTCTTGCATTCTGCTGGTTTTGTTCCCCTGTGGGGATTGCAATCTACCGCTTCCTTCAGAACTTCATTTTGRATTTTCAGGCTCTTCTAATGTATGAATATATCAGGGAGGGGTTTCTTGTGCTTGTGTAAGCTGCAGTTTCCTTTGGAGTTGCCTCATKTAAAACTTTTAAGTTTTTTGTTGTGTGTTTTTGTATTGTTTTTACATTTTATATTTGTATACCAGATGG
This sequence comes from Cardinalis cardinalis, assembly GCA_014549065.1. Taxonomy (NCBI): domain Eukaryota; kingdom Metazoa; phylum Chordata; class Aves; order Passeriformes; family Cardinalidae; genus Cardinalis; species Cardinalis cardinalis. Next base: position 468,471 of record JACDOX010000207.1, on the reverse strand, counting down.
CTCTGTTCTAGCTCTATATCTGCCTCTCTTCTGGCATACAAGAAAGCTTCTGAAAATAACCCATTYTGACCTATAACTTCTTTTTGGAGCTAAAAGGCCAAATTTCTGAAGAAATTTTTTAAASTATATCCTGCAGCTGTGAAATCCAGCCTGGCCTGAACACTTYCAGGGATGGGGCAGCCACAATTTCTGTGTGCCACCACCCTCACAGTAAATCCCATTGCAGCTCCTAAAATGAATGTTTTCCTCTTTCTGAAATGTTTTTAATTCCATTTCAGTTRGTTGAGAACACTTTGAACCCAGATTTAAATGCCCAAAGAGGTCTGTGTGTACTGAGGTGTTTATTTCAGTTCTAAAATCAGTTCTCAGTGCAGCTCATTCTGTTCTGCTGAATAAGTCTGAGTAAGACATAAATATTTAAACTCTGAAGGAGAACAGTGACAGAGACTCTTCCCCTCATGTCCAAGCAAGGAGGAATGCAAAATAATAAATCCCATTTTCTTGCTGCACTGCAGATTCCTGTGGGTAACTTCATTCAGAAGACCTGAGTTTTGATAATATAATAT
>JACDOX010000207.1:451952-464801 GCA_014549065.1 Cardinalis cardinalis | reverse complement strand
CAAAGCTTCTCCTGTGCAGGTGAACAATGCCAGCTGTGCCAGCCTTTCCTCCCAGCAGAGCTGCTCCAGCCCTCTGCTCATCCTGGAGCCTCCTCTGGGCTCTCTGCAGCAGCTCCAGCTCCTCCCTGGGCTGGGGCAGCTCTGCAGGTGGGGAATCACCTGAGCAGGGCACAGGGACACAATCCCAATCCCTCTCCTGCTGCCCACCCTGCTGTGGGTGCAGACAGGATTCACATCATTCCCATTCCTCATCTCACTGCACAGCTCCAGGAAACAATTTAGTTCTTTCTAGATTCCATGCTCACATTGGCTCTACCCTGCAAAGTGTTTTGTTGCCAAAGCTTCAGAGGAAGAACATCACTTCTGACATGTAATTCTACAACTTTGTGCCAAAAAAAATGAAAAAGGCAAGTATTTTGTTCTACCTCATTCTTTCTGATTTGTTTAATATTCTGGTTTGTGTCTAAACCATTCACACATCCAAATGAGTTAAAACAAAATGAAAAAGATTCAGTATTTTACTTTTTTTTCCTGCCATCAGATCTGCACTTTTTTTTCCCTTTCAATATTTTGGACTGAAAATTTTGACAGCTGCTGCACATAGCAGCAACCAGCACCTACAGGCCCCTCCTTGAGCCAAGTGAGATCACAGCTCTGGGGTCAGGCTCGAGGGGAAACACAGATCCTGTTGAGAGCTCTCCAGAATGGCTGATGAGCAGAGGTACCTGAGAATTCTTTTATTAAGAATTCCATGCAGTAAATACTGCAGGACAGGGATAAAAATGCAAAGYTCTCATTTCACTTTGCTATCAAGGCATCCTGAGGTGAGGGAGGGCCACAGATCACAAAYTGTGTGTGTGKAAGAAGGTTAAAGTCAARTTTTTTCCTTCCAAACAATTGTATAACTAAATRTTTAAAAGTTCTTTGGATGGGAWATTTGGGCCATTGCTTTAAAGTAGRAARTGYTTCATGAGAATAGTGATGCACCTTCAAAGGACAATTTACATAAWGCATTTMTTGAGRAGASCACAACTTCTTCCCCTCTGTTTGAATCAGAGAATTCCAACATCSTTTCATACACTGAAAATTCCATATTTCATGTTCATCATTGATATTTAAATTCTTTTATGTCTGACTTGGATACCCTATCAAGGCATCCTGAGTTTAGGGAAGGCCACAGACCCCAAACTGTTTATATGGAAAAAGGTTAAGTCAAGTTTTTCCTTCCAAACAATTGTATAACAATGTTTAAATGTTCTTTGTATGAGAAATTTGGGCCATTGCTTTAAAGTAGGAARTGTTTCATGAGAATAGTGATGCACCTTCAAAGGACAATTTACAAAATATATTTATTGAGGAGAGCACAACTTCTTCCCCTCTGTTTGAATCAGAGAATTCCAACATGCACTGAAAACCCCTTATTTCATGTTCAGCATTGATATTTTAATTCTTTTAGGTTTGACTTGGATCCCTTTTCATGAAATAAAAGCAGCCTTTTCTCTGTCAGTTCCAGAGACTTTAAAGCTGCTTCATGGGGAATTAACAAAAGGGGAGAYGAAAAATAATAATAATAAAAATAATAGAGTCCCAATCACTGAAGGCAGCAGTTTGATTACTGAGCAGATGAACAGAGAATGTACAGCCTCATTTAATTTAAAGAAAGAAAAACCCAAAGCAAACCTGTGGGAGGAAAGGTTGGATGAGAGCAGCCACTGTGGAAAGGTGAGAGCACAGCAGAGAAAACCTCAGCATCCCTCATCCTGTAAAATCAGGGTTTGAAAGTTCCCTTTGTGGGAACTGCTTTTGGGTTTGCTGTTCCCTTTGTGCTGCCCCWCTGAACTCCCTTCCAAAAAGGGATTATAAAGATTATTTTTGTGCAGAATAAGCACAGTGAGAAGCACAGAATGCTCTGCCTGGCTAATTCCACCCTTAAACCCTGGAGGACACCTGCAAGAACCCCTGTGGGTGCTGTCAGAAACAAGCCAGTGTTTTGTTCATTCCTTAGGAGGTGCTGGTGCAGAACTGTTCCACCTGAATCTGGAATTAAGGCAGCCCAGTGGAGCTCCATCAGGGTGCTGTGGGGTTTTTCCAAGTGGCAGGAAATAATTTGGGATAACCTGGTAATGCCATGTGTGAGGAAATGCTCTGCAACAGAGGATTCAGTGCCTGCCCTTACAATTTCCACTTTTTTATGTTCTTCCACTTTCTATCAGAGTGTGTGTATAGAGGAAAATTTMCTTTTAACAACTATTAAAATCTAGTCGGTTTTTTAAGCAAAAAATAGTCTGTAGGGGTTTTATAGATAACCTTATTCCCAGGTATTGTGGGAAGCACATTTCCTATCTTTATGGACAGGAACTTCACMTCCTGCAAGGTTTGTGGCAGAGATCTTTGCATTTAAACCCAAATAAGAATCCCACAGTCCCCAGCTGAGACCCTGCCTGGCAAGGGAAGGAATTCTGGAGGTGCAGGTTTGTCTGAGCATAAAGTTCAGTGAAGATTTTGTTGGTTCTAGCAACTCTTGCAATAATTTCTTCACAGAAGAGGTTGTTAAATATTGTCAGGGGCTGCCCAGGGAGGTTTGGAGTCCCCATCCCTGGAGGTGTCCAAGGAAGGCCTGGAGGTGGCACTCAGAGCTCTGGACTGGGGACAAGGTGGGGATGGAGCACAGCTTGGACTCCATGGTCTTGGAGCTCTTTTCCAACCCAAATCATTCTGCAAATGCTCTGTTTTGTGTCCTACTGGACAATAATCCTATTGCTTTCCTGAGCATCCCAGTATGGAGCTGGCTGGGGTCAGGACTYAAAGCTGCAGGCTGGTTTGCCCTGTGGTGCCCATTTGTGGCCATGAGGCTTTCCAAGGCTCATGTAAATTTTAATTTTTTCACTAACTTTTTCAGTTTAATAATTGTCTGAGAAAAATCTCTGCAAAAATATTTCCTCAGTCGGTGCTGGAGGTCAAGTTTAGTATCAGCTCAGTTTTGAGATCGTTTTTGAATCTCTTCTGGTTCAGGCTCAGCTGTCTCTKATGTTATTTGATTAAAGCAGTAAATCTTGTACTCTTGTACTTCACAGAATCACAGAAAGGTTTCAGTAGAAAGGGACTTTAAAGCTCATCCCATGGCAGGGACACCTCCCACTGTCCCAGGCTGCTCCAGCCCCAATGTCCAACCTGGCCTTGGGCACTGCCAGGGATCCAGGGGCAGCCCCAGCTGCTCTGGGAATTCTATCCCAGCCTCTCCCCACCCTCCTAGGGCTGATTTTTTTCCCCAVTATCCCACCTAACCCTACAATTTTTCAGTGTGAAGCCATTCCCTGGGTGCTGTCCCTGCATCCCCTGGCAATTGTCTCTCTCCAGCTTTCCTGGGGCTCCTGCAGGCCCTGCAAGGCCACCCTGAGCTCAGGCCAAAGCTTCTCCTGTGCAGGTGAACAATGCCAGCTGTGCCAGCCTTTCCTCCCAGCAGAGCTGCTCCAGCCCTCTGCTCATCCTGGAGSCTCCTCAGACCTGAGGAGCTCAGGTGGTGCTTTAGGTGCTTCTTGAGGAAGTGGCATCCCTCTCTACTCTAGAGGAAATTGCTGCAGGAACTTCTCCCTTGCAGTAACACAGTGAGTGATTCCCTTAAATAAAGTGTTTCTGTGTTAAATCCCACTTTCTGTGCTCTCCAGAGCAGCCCAGCAGAACCACAGGCTGCAGAAATGGATTTTCCTGCTGCCTGTCCATGTCCTTCCTTCCAGCTGGGACCCAAATTCCCAGAGCTCTGCACCACTGAGTGTGGTGGTGTTCACCGGGGTCTGAGGATGAGGGAAGAGACGAGGCTCTGACTCCATGTTTCAGAAGGCTTGGTTTATTATTTTATGATATATATTATATTAAAACTATACTAAAAGAATAGAAGAAAGGATTTTGTCAGAAGGCTAGCTAAGAATAGAAAAAGAAGGAATGATAACAAAGGCTTGTGGCTCAGACAGAGTCTGAGCCAGCTGACTGTGATTGGCCATTAATTAGAAACAACCACATGAGACAATCCCAGATCCACCTGTTGCATTTCAGCAGCAGCAGATAATCATTGGTTACATTTTGTTCCTGAGGCCTCTCAGCTTCCCAGGAGAAAAAAATCTTAAGGAAAGGATTTTTCAGAAAATATCATGGCTACAACTGAGCACTGCAGGCAACAGGCTCCCCTGCATCCCTGACCAAGCACCTCAAAACAGGAATAAATACTCAGTGTTACCAGTGAGGAGCAAGCACGGCTTTTAAATATCATTTTTATTCCGTTTTCCCTCATTTAATTTTCACTTTTTGAACAAAGATACAGCCCCAGCTGTTTGGCTCTGTGTGCCTCAGCCTTCACTCTGCACTGCAGAGTGTGCTCACAGCCAGATGCTAAAATTCAGCTCACTTGGAGGAGGTCTTGACTTAATCAGCATGGGGTAGAGAAAGTAATGCYGTAATGCTGATAGAAAAGGTCACTTGTCTGAGAGGAGAGCAGCCTGCCCTGGCTTTTCCATCCCCTCCACCCCGGGGGTGCTGTGGCTGCAGCTGCCTGGGCTGTAATGTTTGGGAAGTGCCTTTGATTTTGGGACTTGCAGGGAGCAGCCTGGTGTTCTCTGGTGCTGACATGTGGCTTCCAGACCCTCAAATCCAATGCACGTTATGAAAATGCCTGAGTGTTGGATTTAAACCATATTTTAATAATTTGGCCACCTGTACAATATCCTAATAACCTTAGGAGAACTTGAGATCCTCTGTAAAATTATTTATAGCAGATGGTAAATCTTTGGTGTATTCTACACATTTACACACTGGGGGACAGACACTAAACATTGCCCTTGCCAAAATAACCCCAAACATATTTATTTCAAAGAATTAGAGTGGGTYATAGCAGGAAGTGGATACAGGAAGCTCCATCCATTGTTGTGGTTTGTTTTAAAGGTGTGCTCCAAGTGAGAGGATTTTTAAAAGTTTTGGTTTTTACTACAGTTGGACAAAATTATTCGAGTGTTTAAAAGATAAAAAGCCTTTTATTATATACATTTTGTTCCAGTAAGTTTCTCAGCTGTTATTTTTCTGGCCCAGCTTTCTTATTATTTTTTTTTAGTACACTGTAACTCTCTAGCTTTAAAGATGTCATTACAGGGCACTAAATCCTAAGTGCCAAACSTGTTCTGTAATGATTGAAAAATTGCCCTTTTGGTCAGAGCTTGAGAGCCAGAAATGCAAAACCTGCTGGAAAGAGGCAAAAGACCTCCTCTGATGTGACTGGGCAGCAAATCTCTTTAAGCAGCCAAGTGAATGAGCCTTTAAAGGGCTTTTAAAGATTAAAACATTGCTGGCAAGAAAATGCATATATATATATATATATATATATGTATATGTTTGTATAAATATAAAAATATAGTCTCCATTGATGTAGGTAGCTCCAAGTGTAGGTAGCTGTGAGTTGATTTTAGAATCAATTTTTAAAAACTGAGTATGATTTGGGGTGGTTTTAGTTACCTCCTGAGGTTTTTATTTACCCTGTAACTATGAGGGCTGGATTTTTTTTTTGTGATGAAAAGTTCTGGCAAAGTCATAGAGTCACAGTCTCAGAATGGGTTGGGTTGGAAGGGGCCTTAAAAATCATTTATTCCCATTCCCTGCCATGGCAGGGACACCTCCCACTGTCCCAGGCTGCTCCAGCCCCAGTGTCCAGCCTGGCCTTGGGCACTGCCAGGGATCCAGGGGCAGCCCCAGCTGCTCTGGGAATTCCATCCCAGCCCCTGCCCACCCTCCCAGGGAGGAATTGCTTCCTAAAGCCACCAAATTTTCAATAAACCTCTGGTTGTAGGGGCTTCAATTTTATTTCTCCAGAGTTTGGTGACAACTTTTGGCCAGCCTGGGTCTGACTGTGCTGTCTCACCCGCCTCAGCCTCAGGAACTGCATTGGGTGGTTGTAGTGGGGTCCCTCCAGCTCTGAGWATTCTGTGATTCTGTGAACTAAACCAGAAGTGGGAAGTGAAAAGGCAGCTGCTCAGCCTTGGCCCAGAGTTGTGTTCTCCTTAAAGAACAGACTGGAATGTTCTAGAGACTCTGGACTAATTAAAACGAGGAGTTCTGTCACGTTTTCTGAGCACCAGTGAGGAGCATCACTCAGGGAACTCCTGCCTGCTGTGTTCAGGGGTTGCCATTGAAAAACTGGTTCAGAGAGTGAAAAGTCTGAGCTCCTCTGCTGCTGGAGCTCATAAAGATACACCTGGTTGGCTTTTCCAGCTGCAGGTGTAGAGTCAGCCTGGATGTGACCTCTCCGTTTCTGCAGAACAGATCATGGGAGTTCAGCAGGGAAAAAAACAATACCTGCAGCTGGAGACAGGGATGGGGTCCTGTCCTCATTTTCCTCTTTTATCATAAATCAATTCAAAGCTTTTGTGATGATTAGAATAAAACTGCATCATCCTGTAGCTTTGTGGTGCATGAGGTGCTGTTGAAATAAGCTAAAACTCATCCCCATGGCTTTTTAGTTTCGTTCCAAATTGTGGTTGTATGTGTACATGTGGAGTTACATAACCAGTCAGATGTTTTTGACATGCAARTATTGATTTACTGAGTTGGTGAGATCATATCAAGAGGTCTTTAGACACTGACAGCTTCTGATCTTTTGGTGAAATAAGTGTTATTTTTCATTTGAAGGCTGGTTTATTTAGCCAGGTAGAGCATCACAAGCAATGGCTGAGGTGTCTATTTTGATTTCCTGGCTATATAGCTCAGCATTACAGTTGTTTCTTAGGACTTGGCATTGAAGATTCCTGAAGAAGAAAAGSCTTTGGGAACACCCAACTCTGGCCWTCCACAATCTGAAGGAGATGACAAGACAGATGGAGAGGGACTTYTYSCAGGAGTCTGAAATGACAGGACACAGGGAATAGCTTCAAACTGACATAGGGCAGGGCTGGATGGGATTTTGGAAAGGAATTGTTCCCTGTGAGGGTGAGGAGAACCTGGGATGGAATTCCTAGAGCAGCTGGGGCTGCCCCTGGATCCCTGGCAGTGCCCAAGGCCAGGTTGGACACTGGGGCTGGAGCAGCCTGGGACAGTGGGAGCTGTCCCTGCCATGGCAGGGGTGGCATTGGATGGGCTGTAAGATCCCTTCCAATCCAAACCATGACTCCAAAGACCATTCCATGACCCATGAGCCCCTTGGCTTCTGCCAGCATTCAGGAGTTACTCCATCTCTGACGGGTGTGTGGCTAGTTTGGGTTTCTCTGCCCATCTCTCTTCTCTCTTCTGCTCTGTCTTCCCTTAAATATTCTGGATTTGGTGCTCAAACCCTCCAAGCAGGGCACTCACAGGCACTWGTCTCCAGACAATCATGGGTCCAAAAGGACAGGCCATGAAATTCTCCAAGAGTCACCTCTGGGTGAAGATGGTGTTTTCAGGAACTCTGTACTTCTAGGAGCMCCAGGAGTAGAACCAGGAAGGATGTGGGGTAGGAGCACCCTGGACTCTTCCAGGGAGACTGACCCAAGTCTCGGTTTGGGGCTGCTCAGAGCTGTCATTCAATATATTCCTGTCCCAAGAGGGTTTTCCTCAGAGTCTCTGTAAACGCTGTTGGTTTCCGTGGGCTTTGGAACAGCCCACCTTGTGCATAAATCAAGCATGAATTTAATAAACACAAAATCACTGCTTTGGTCTCACCACAACTGAGGACATGCAGTGAACATGGAGAACTGCAACGAAGCAGTGAAACATTTCCCACACTGTCACCCACCACTGGCAAAGCTGTAAAGCCTGAGCAGGTAATGTGGAAAAGCTGATGCCTTTTCCACAGACAACGGCTTAAAACCCCTGCTCCCTGTTTCTTTCAAGTCATAAAATGAAGAAATGAAAAGTTAGCAGCTCCTGAGGTGAGAAAACAGATCACAGCAGCATAACCTTTGTTCAGTCATGGGCTCTGACTCTCTGGACGTTGCTTTTCCACAAAATGCTCMTRTTCTGGAAGYATTTCAGCARCTAATGAGCAGTGGGGAATRTGGCTGTGGTCACTGTCAGGTTGCTGGATGGACCGTGCTTTGACATGGTCAATTATTTCCTTCTTTTTCTGCCCTTGGAGTTGAAACAGTGTGATTTTATTTTATTTTCCCCTTCACTGGCTGAAGCAAAGCAGCCTCAGAAAAATGGCTATTCTGGGTCTGGGAAAACATGTTAAAAAAAATCTCAATAAAATAAAAAGGAAAAATGGAACTTTAAGGGTTTGTGGGTGTTTTTTTTTTAATTGACTGAGAAGTTTAATTTGTATTCAGACTAAGAGTTCATTTTCAAAATTGATTTGGTTTGTTTTTTAATTTTGCTTTTTAAATCCAGACAAACTTATCCTTATTTTTTGTATGCCATCATCAAAACCCTGCTGTTTAAAAAAAATAGAACTATAAAGGTGTGAGAGCATTGCAGTCTAAAACATCCAAAAAGTGGGGGGAGAAGGTTGATATCTCCTTGTTCTTCCATCAAGACAATGCATAAATTTGTGCTAAATCTGGGAATTCAGGGAATTCTGTTGACTTCATTCCTGTGTGATTATGGGCCACATGGGCGGGGCTGAACATCCTGGGTGGGGCCGGGTGGGCGGAGCTCTGAGGGGCGTGGCACTGGGGGATTTGTTTTCCYGTTTCCAGAGTTTTATAATCCCTCAGATCCATGGGACCAGCTGCCAGGCTGAGCTGGGAGAGCTCTGCCCATGACAACGACGACAACAATGACAACGACAACAACGACGACAACGATGACAATGACAACCATCACTTCCCTGTCTCCAGGGGTGTTTTCCCTCCCTGCCTCCCACATCMTCCCGACCCTTCTGGAATGTTCTCCGTGGCAGCCATTCCCCAGCAGTTTGCTGTTGTGCTTGGCCCAGGTTTCATTCAGGGGGAAAGTGAAGCTCTGCCTTCCCCGCCGCCGGTGCCGTGCTCGCGGATCCCGCCCCATCTGCTTTCCATATGGGAACATGCTGCTCTGGTTAGCCAGGGCCCTGCTCTGAAACAAATAAATTGTCTGCTGTCTACTGTATTTCCTTTCAGGCCACGCTCCCCACTTTAAACTTGGCAGCGTTTCAGAGCAATCAAAATCCAATCAGCGGCCGCGCTAACTCCGTGTGTTTTATTTCCAGCGGGGTGGAGGAAGCTGGGACTGGTTTGGGCTGAGGGGGACACGCCACAGACCTTGTGCACGTTTCCCTCTGCCTGGTACCCAGAGCCCTGCTCGAGTTTCCTGCAGAAAACCCAAGCTCTGTGGATCCAATTAGCTTTCCTGGAAAGTGGAGCAGCTCTGATGGAGAGTGAAGCGAATGTAAACTGCCATTAGCTCGATGTGTTGGAAATTCGCCGGAGTCCTCCGGGGCTGAGCCTCAAAATATAAGCAAAGTTGACAGGTTGCCTTTCTTTAAATGGTGTTTGGGACGTGGTGATTAGCCCTGTCATGGGGCTGCTGGTGTGTTCTGCAGGGCTGGGTGCTGGAGCCTGTGAGAAATAGCTACTCACTTTTCGTAGTTCAGGAAGGTTTATTAAAACTCATCAAAAATACAACAGAAGACTGAATAAAGGAAAAAGGTTACRGCGCTGGGAGCAAAGGATTTTCCCCTYCATGTGCTCAGCCCCCTCACAATGGAGGTTTATTCYCTTTTTTAACTCTTTAACYCCTCCCAAAGTTCTGTCCATCAACCCCTTCTTCACTGCCCACGGGTGGAGATCTCCTCCTCAGATCCTGACTGGAGGTCAGATATTCCATAGGGACAAGCCAGCCCTCCCAGATGTCCCAGCCCCAGCTGTCCCTTGATAACCACRTGAGGGGGTACAACATAACTATAAATCTATAAAGCTTTCCTTAACCTATATACATGATATTTGTCCATTAATTGTGAGAGTCAATCATGGCATTACTCATCTATCACAAGTCCATCAGTCAGGCTCCTTCTGCCCCTGAGAATGCTGCAGCCTGTGTCTGACTGTAAAACACGAGCCAGGAGGAAATGTGTATGAAGGAGTTTCTCCAGCAGKGCTGCCTGGAACCCTCTGGGATCAGGTTTCTCCCTGTGCCTTTCACAGAATCACAGAACCACAGAATGGTTWGGGTTGGAARGGACCTTAAAGATKGTTGGRACCCAGGAAATTCCTCTGGMTGCCCTGGAGGGCTCCAGCCCCTGCCCGGGGGCTCAGAGACCTTGGCACAGAGCCCAAGACCCCTGTGCCTTTGATTTAGCCCTTGGAAAAAACAATTACCAACCTTATATGAAGAATTACAAGTCAAGAGAGATGAAGTAGAATGATAGTAAATTTGTCACGGGGTGAAAAAATAGAATTTTTGGGGTTTTTAGAATGGGGGTTCAGGGGGCAAGATGGAGGGATCTGGGCATGTCCAGCCTTTCTCCTTCTTCTTCTTCTTGGCCTCCATCTTCTGCTGTGATGTTGGCACTATTAGATTGGCTTAGAGTAGAAGCTCACTGTCTAACACAGGTGATAGATATTGGGAAATAATTGTAAATATTGTACACATAGTTTTTAGTATAAAAAGATAACACTGCCCCGAGGGCAGGCAGAGTGTCTGGACTGTCCTGCTGAGCAGACCTTGGCTGGACAGGAGGAAGAGTTTTATAGATAAGGAACAATAAACAACCTTGAGACCGAGAACTGAAGAACTCTGACTCCTTCTTCAACTGCTGGGCTGAGAAAAGAGACTTTCTAGTGAATCTTGGGGTCACTCTGAGCAGCTAAAGCCCTGAGAAAAGATCATCTCAYTCCACCCCTTGCTTTAGGCAAGGAACCTTCCAGGATCCCAGGATGCTCAGAGCTCCATCCAACCTGTCCTTGAGCACCTCCAGGGAAGGAGCAGCCCCTTTGAGCTGGGTCTATTTATTTTGCCCTGACCTGGGCTAAGAATTGGCAGCTGACAACTGCAGTGCTGAGGTGCCTGGGCAGGACTGTCACACTCATGGCAGCTCCTCTGTCTGTGCCCCACAGAGGTGAAGCTGTGACAGGGTCCTGTTGGTGCCYGTGGTCTTGCAGCTCCTCTCCCCAGAGATGGTTTTGGTCCTACACGAGGCTCCTGACCCTGCAAGGAGGGATGCAGAGCTGAGGAAATTCCTTGATGGAAAGCTGGCAGGAGGTGCAAGGTGGTGTTGGGACTTGTGCTTGAGTATCTGGGGTGCAGAGACCCACAGCCACCTCTCAGAAATTATTCCTGCTCAGAGGAGCACTCATGTTATGGGAAAAAAGTCAAGTGAACTCTGTAAGGTAAGGCAGAATCATCCTGCACACAGGAAAACCAGTCCTGATCCCAAAGGGATCACAGCTCTCACTGAGGGGAGTGCAGGGAGGAGAGGAAACCAAAACTCATGAGAGAACAGGTTTGGGCTGGTAGCAATGTGAGCACATGTTTTTCCCTGGGCCAGCCATGCGAGTCAGGAGTCACAAACTCATTTCCCAGAGGTTGAAAAGCAGCAGCAGCCTCATCCCCCAGCCTGTGACCCTGTTGTGCTGCTCCATTTCCCTCTGGCTGCGTGTTGAGAGCAGAACAAAGGCGTCCATTTTCAGATTTTTTAGTGAGAGTTGTAGCCCCATTCCCTGAGCATCCCGTGGTGGGGAGAGCTCTCTGCCAAAGTGCAGGAAGCACCAGCAGAGCTGCTGAAGGTTAATCCAATATTTAACATCCAGTGGGTTGCCAGGAGTTATAAAACCCCTCATATGGTTTGATGGCTGTGTACAGCTTTCCATGGTTACTTTCCATCTGCCTTGGAGGGTGATGGGTTTGAAAGCACCACCAGGATGTCTGAGGGAACACTGTGAGGCCTCAGGACGGGCAATAAACCAAGATTTGTCATTGTCAGGGAGCTGGCATGAAGGATGCTTTGAAAAAAGCTCTCTGAGKGACCTGGGAGTGCAGAACAAAGCCAAGCTGCAGGACATCAAAGCAATGCCACAGGTCAGGAAAAGCCAACAGGTATGGGAAGGCTGGAAGGGGACAGCCAGCATGGGGCAAATGTGCAGATCAGCGCTGGGGAAGTGAGCAGGAATGTGTTGGTAGTTTTTCCCTGTAGGACAGGACTGCTGGGATGTTCCTTGAGCTTTAGTGCAGCATCAGCCTCATTTCATGGCTGGGACAATTGGAAGATGGCAACAGCAGCCCAAGATTTCTTTGTTACAGAGCATTTGAATAACTTTCTAGCCAACAGCATATTGCTAAAGCTTACAGATAAATGTTCTAGCCAGTCAGTAAAAGCACACCTGCACCTGCTGCACACAATGCTGGCTTGKCTTCTTTCTACAAACAATACACAATGCTCCATTATTAAGCTTAAAACCTTCTACTGTCTTGCTAAGAAYATTTTTCTGCAGTCTTAAGGTCTGCCTTAAAAYTCAGTCTGTTGTTTCATGTCCTTGCTTGCTTTACTATCGCAATTTTCCTACTTTCAGACTTTGCAGCTGCAGCTGCTCCAAGTTTTCTGTTTTCTGTTTCTAAAGCCTGCTTTTACAGCTTTCTGGAAGTCTTCTTATTTTTACTATTTCCCACACAGGAATATTCCAGTGACAAGAGATGTGGGACCGTTTTGCTGTGGAGTTGATGCAAAATTTGGCCGAGCGTCGGGGAAGCACCTCACCAGCAAAACTCCCAGATCTCCCAGGCTGGGAAGTGTCTTGGTTTGGAAAGACAGGAGCCTGCTAAGGAAGGCAGGAGCCTCCTCTGAAATGGAGAATGTAAACCCTCCCCACCCCTCCAAATTGCTATAAATTTTAAATTAAGGGGCTCTCAGGCAAAAAAAAAAAAATGGGAGCAGGAATAACAGTTCTTTAATAGAGAAGAAATTTTTTTAAAAATGAAATAAACAAT
>JACDOX010000207.1:412371-435567 GCA_014549065.1 Cardinalis cardinalis | reverse complement strand
TATTTCTTGTTGGGGCTCAGATGTTTATCAGTTCTTATCTCTGCTACAGTCCCACAAACCCTGGGTTCTACAGCACTTTAACAAACTAAAAATGGAGCCCTGTCTCTCTCTACAATACCTTTTAAGGATAAACTRTCCAATTAAGAAAAGACACCTGAATTATTTTTTTACTTTTAACCCAATAACCAACCACCCATCGTCGCAATGGGGACTTTTTTATCCAATGACACAAAACCAAACTTATGGAGAAGGTGAAGGAGGAGAAGAAGGAGAAGAAGAAGAAGGAGGAAAAGAAGAATGTGAAGAAGGAGAAGAAGGTGAAGAAGAAGGAGCAGCCACCACCCTAAAACCTCTGTCTTGCTTTCTATCTATTCCTGGATTCTAAACTCTGAGTTTCCCACCCTATGATATCACACATTTCTATTCAAACTCCACACCTAAAATCTCAGTTTTATTATTAAATTTGGAAGCTTCTCCAGGGCCTCAGGTCAATGCAGTGTTCTCCTGGGGGTCAGTGCCTGGCAGCACAGAAAGTAGTCTCAAATTCTCAAGTCTCAAATTCAGGGCTCCAACACYTGCACAGTTGTTGTGGTCAGCTCCAGCCCTGTCTGCCTGAAAAAGGCAGCAAGTCCAAGCTGTGTGAGGGCAGCAAGCATTTCTTGTGCTCCTCTTGCTTTTCTTCCCTCAGGATCTCTACCCAAGGATGGAGGAGCTCCTTTGGTTGGCACTTCTGTCCCTTCCCTGCCTGCCAAAACCCAGCTGAGCTCATGGGTGGTGTGAGCACCACACAGCCTGCCCTGAGAGGAAGCTCTGGGGAGAGTGGGGTGGGAAGTGCAGATTTTACCCAAAAAAGGATGAGCAAAGTGCCTCTCTGGCCATCAGGAACTGCTTGATGAGCAGCTCTGACTCAGCTGGAGCCCCACAGGAGCTCCTGAAGAAATCACCCCTCCCACCCTCATCTTGGACTGCTTGGGGCATAAACCCACATTCTCCATGGCAACACTGGGGGAAGCCCTCTCTGATCACCACATTAAACAGGAATTTTGGATATGTCTGCAATGGGACTGTGCTGTCACCACAAAAGTGATGCCTCACATGAAACCCCCTCTCTACTCAATGGAGAGAGACAGAAACTTCCAGAAAGTGATCCCCAGCCCATGGTAGGGGGGTKGGAACTAGATTTTTTTTCAGGTCCTTCCAATCCAACCCATTTTATTATTCTGAATTCCTAACAGCAAGGAAACCATGACTTTMATTGTGCTGAAACCTAAAATGACTTACCCGTATTTCCATATTTAAGGCCTTGTGGGAGAGAAATTGTTCTTTACTTTTGTGTGTCTGAGGTGAATTTGATTTAACAGTGAGCAGATTATGGACAGGTGGAAGCCAGCACATGATCTATTGTAATACCCCAGTAAAAACACAAATATTGTGTTCTTCATTTATCAGGGGAGGCCAAAATAGCACATCTCTGGATGTGTGTCTGTTGCAGGGCCTCGTAAAGGAAGAAACCATTGATGGGAAACCAGACCTGAAACTTCACAGATGCAGAAAYACTTTGGGAATTCCAGGGCATTTGGGGTCACAGTCGCTGCTGCAGCCAAGGTCTGCTGGGGCTGGGGCTGCCAGGAAGCCAATTAGGAAGGATTTTTGTCTGGTTGCAGCAGCCTGGGGATTGCTTTAACCTGAGCTCAGCTGGCTCTGCCTCCCCAGGGAGAGCATTCCTGCTCTGGGTAGTGCCAGCACACGTGTGCTGCCCATCCTCCTCCTCACCTGGCTGCTCACAGCTGGCTGCAGGGGCTCCGAGAGCCTCAGGGAGGGAGAGGGAATGGGTTTGCTAGAACAAGGAATTTTCYGYCTCTTTTTRCCACAGAGAATCAGACTGATCTCTGATGTGTGTCCTGGTTTTACCAAATCCTCCACAATTGCTGGGATAAGCCCTCCAAAATCATCTTTTAAGCGTTAAAGAACAGGCCTGATTTTATTCTTGGCCAGGGTTTGTGTCTGGCCTCCACACAGACATAAACACAAAACTTTTTAATTTGTCCATTTATAGCAAAAAAGGAAATTAATGCTCCTGCTTCTAAATAACTGTGATGCTTTTTGAGGGCCTGGTTTTTGATAGTGGGGGCCCCACAGAGGAGGCTGCTGTGAGAAGCTGCTGGAAGCTTCCACCATGTTCAGCAGAGCCAGACTCTGAAGGTGGCTCTGGAGATGGACGAGCTGCTGGCCAAGGCTGGGCCAAGGAGAGTGGTGGGGAACTCCTCTGCTATAAAGTATTGAAGAAGAAAATCACAACAAAGTGGGGCACACACAGTTTTTTCCCAGCCAGAGAAGAAGAGGAGGTGAGAACATGTGAGGGAAACAACGTGGAGACACCAGGGTGAGTGGAGAAGGAGGGGCAGGAGGAGCTCCAGGTGCCAGGGCTGAGATTCCTCTGCAGGCTGTGGTGATGGCCATGGTGAAGGAGCTGAGCCCCTGCAGCTTTGCATCTCATCCTCCCATGATTTTAAGACTTAAGGCATGGGGAACAACCTRTCCTACATGGACTGATAACAACTCCAATAAAAACAACTTCTTGGACTGTCCTCAACTACCTTGAATTTAATGCCATGTCTCATAATCTCTTGGTTTATCACTGACCATTTTTTYATTATCTATATGTGTTACATAAGCTGAAACAACAGCAGGTGCTTCTTCTCCATTTCAATAATAGATACAATTTCTGTTGAATAAATAGTGCACTTTAGGAAAGCAAYGTGTATCAAAGCATCTCCGTGACCCYCTCTGGGATTGCTCCAGCAGCTCCGCTTCCTGATGTTGATCCAGGTGCTGGATGCAGCTCCGCAGGTGGGGGCTGATGAAATCACAGAATCATTTAGGCTGGAAAAGCCCTTGGAGATCCATCCCAACTACTCCTGGCACTGCCAGGGCCACCCCTGATCCAGGTCCCTCCAAACCCACATGGATCTGAAATCTCTCCGGGAATGGGGACCCCACCCCTGCCCTGGGCTGGAAAACCCTTTCCAGGCACGGATTGTTCCCATTTCCTTTGCCTGGCACAGCTGGAGGCCTTTCCCTCTCAGGCCATCCCTCCTTCTCTGGGAGCAGAGCCCAATCCCAGCTGGCTCCAACCTTTCTGGGTTCCCACAGGTGCTGGGGCTGAGCAGTCTCTGCTCCCAGGGCACTCCTTGGGACTGAAGTGGAAAATCCATCAATGAATGGCTCAGAGAGGGGAGAAAGGAAATCTGGAGACTCTGCTCATGTGCATCACAAATTTGATTGGAAAACAGAAATTATTTGCTTATTTCACTTCTTTACTAGATTTTAGCTTCATTTATGGAATTCTAAATCATTCTTCTTATTCTTCTTATTCTCACTATTCTGCTGCTTCTTTTCTTCTACATATTTTCCCATTCTACTTATTATTATTCCTCTTCTATGGGTTATAAAATTCTAATTCTTATTTCACTTCTATGGATTCTAAAATTATTATTCTTATTACTGTTCTTCTTCTATGGCTTTTTAAATTCTTATTCCTCTCCTTCTATGAATTTTATAATTCTTACTCCTATTCCTCTTCTTCTATGTGTGCTAAATTCTTATTCCTATCACTACTCTTATTCTTCTATGTGTCTTTAAGTAGTTATTCCTCTTCGTAGTCCTCGACACCATATTCACCTTCTTCTACATCTTCTTCATTGTCTTTGTTGACTTCTTTGTCTTCATGATCTTCATCTTCTTCATTGCCTTCATCATCTTTGTCTTCTTCTTCTTCTTCATCATCCCTCTGTCAGAGGGGCAGGTGAGGCACAGAGCGTCTCTGTGTGTGCATTAGAAAAGACAGCAAAGGTCTGAGAGCTGTGATGGGGTCTGATTTCAGTGGGGCAGATGTGAAATGAGATTTTGAGTCAGTCTCTTGGGATTGGAAGCCTTGTGGTCGTGGTTGCTTTCAGCACATCTTGCTTGCCCAGAGGATGGTACCATCATCTCAAATTTCAGGGATCTGAAGAGAATTAGTCTGGTACCAGGCAGGACAAGGTGAAGAGGCAAGACCAASTACATGTGTGAAATGATTTGGTTTCACCTGAGATTGGATTAGCTTTGGTTCTAGGTCATAAATGTGTAAAGGTGACTTGCTATGAAGTAGCAAAACACTCAGAATCCAGCCCAAAGAAACTGGTGCTGAATTTGCACACTTGCCTCCTCAGCAAGTTGAATCTTTCAGGTTTCTGAGGGCTGGTGAAGGTGCAGGAACAGTGATTTTTCATTCGTGTTCCAGTGGACTCTTTCCATGTTCTAGAAGTGAGCCAATGATTTGTTATCCCCCCTGGCATGCTTAGGGCATCAAAGTATTYCAAATGATGGAGACAAATGTGGACAGTCAATTGCAGCTCTTGTCAAACCATGGAGATGTCACAGTGCTCTGCTGCTTTATCTGAAAACCTGATGAAAATACAGTCTGTTGGTCAGAATTTCTCTCATTTTAGGAATCCAAGCTTAAAAATGACTGTTTCTGGATGGTAATAATGGTATTGCCAAAAATAATCCAGGTTTGTGACTGAATGCTGACTTGGCGTGGTGGCTGCCTTTTCCCACAAGGAACTCGGGATCCTGGGTTGGATTAAGTCTGGAAGAGAAATGAGTTCTGCAGTCTCAGCTGCAGGTTTGGATGGGAGCCTCCAGACAGAGCTGAGGGGCTGGTGCAGGCAAAAAGGGATTTCAGGGATTTCAGGGATTTCAGGGATTTCAGGTGCCCAAAGGGAGAACATGACGTGAGACTAAACCAGGCCCTGCTGGGTCTGTGCTTCTTGGACTGACTCTCCTTGGCTCATGGGTGGTGGGTTCACAAACAGAGAGAGGGTGACCAGCCACTGCAAGAGGGATCTGTGGTAGGAATCAGCCAGGCTTGGACACTCCTGAGCTGCTTTTGGGTGCTGGCAGTAAAACAAGGGGTGAATATTGTTTTCACCGCCAGTACAAGGAGAGAAACTTGTCACAGCCTTTTCTCTGACCTGCCACATCACAGACTGCAAAATGCCACCCAGCTGAGGGCTGGAGACTGTAAATATTTTCCCCAAATATGATGTGGTTTTCCCTACTTCTTTCTGCCTGCCTGTCTGAGCAACCTGCCACAGCTCATCAGCACTGTGGAAAAGAAGGCGATGCACCACCGAGGTAAAAGAGATTTGTTTATTAAACATTTTAGCACACAGCCCTGCTCTCCCTTGGGTGCTGACAGGAGAGGAGGGCATGGCTAAAGAGCTGAAATCAAGCCAGAGCCATGGCAGGGGGGTCAGGTGGCTGCCCCATCACTTCTTGCTGCATCAGAGGCATCGAAGCGCTGGCTCCTTGTGAGTGAGCTCTGGGAACGTGCAATAGTAGGTACTGTATGCTAACTAAAAACCTCATGTGTTATTCCTGGCTTTTACACACCTGGTTACCCATGGATAAAGCTATAGGATATTTATTACAGCARGGCAAGACTGCTTTGTAATCTGAATATGCTGCATTCACACCAGCGACTTGAACAAAGTGTTTCTTCATTTCTCCGGCCATTAATGGTTTTCTCATAAGAAACCATGAAGTCAGTTTTGTTGTGTTTGTCAGCTGGGTTTTTGACTGCGTGTATTTTGTTCCACAAAGGGGTTATTCAAAGCCTCCCCTGCAGTTTTAATTAATTGCAGACCTGGTGGAAGGCGAGCCCAGTGGGGCTGGAGAGGTTCCCGTCTGGTTTCCATTTCGCCCGCGGGCTGTGTGTGGAATCGCGGCTGGCTCCTGGGCTGCTCGGCCCTCAGAGTGCTGGGATTGACAGGCACTGCTGATTTATTCATTTATTTGTTTGTTCATTTGCTTTGATCAGCCTCCAGCCTGCACCCACGGTGCTCACTGGGGGCAGAAAGTAGCTTTGTGCTGGTAAAGGGGATGAGGATCCCAAACAACCCCACTGCTTCCAGGCTATCTCCTTTGGGTAAAGCCTTTGTGACTCTCTTGGAGACAAACTCACCATTCATAGCACTTAAATCCWGTGCTTTTTAGCTGTGCCTGCTTTCAGCTCTTGGCCTGTTCCAGGATTTTGCCTCTGCCAAGGTCTCCTACCACTCCAAGCGAGGGGATTCACRGCGCGTTCAGAATGCCACCGTGTGTTTTACTACAGCTGGGAAAGTCAGACGTGGAACACTAACATTCCCTGTGAAAAAAAAAAAACCCCAAACCCATCCTTAATAAATGTGCCTAGTGTCTGAGTACCCTGGCTGCCTTCAGCTCCTCAGAGCCTCTACCTACCCTTTGAATTTATGCATTTCATCTGCCTGCTGTAAATATACCCAAAGCCTGGAGAATGCTTCTGTTTCCCCAGGGGGATATTTTCTATTGAGCTTGGCTGTGCCRAGCTCTCTTTGGCAGATGAGTTATGAAGAGCAGACTCATAAAAGCAGGAGGCTCTTCCAAGCATTGCACAAGGGTTGGGATGAAAGGTGGGTCACGCTGCCCTCATGAAAAACACACCTCACTGCAGAGCAGGATTGAAAAAATCCTGATGAAATCCTTCCAAAGAAGAGATCCATGGAAACGCCATCTCYCCTGCTGGGTTGTACTTGTGATGCCTTTTTGGGCTACCTAAAAACAGAGGCCACACTAATATAAATATATATTATAAAATATATATAAATATATATCTTATAATAAAAAAACATATAAAAATTTTTATTATATACATATTTWTATATATATGTTCCCTTATCTATATAAGGGAATTTGTATAAGGGAATAAAATATATTTTTTATTCGCTTATTTATATATATATATTTTATATATATATATGTATATAATWTATAATATATATTTATAAATAATATATATATAAATATAAGTAAGGGAATAAACAGTGGTTCTATTTATTGAAGGGCCTTCAGGAGCAGAYAAAGCCCCTCAGGGGCTACACCCAAAATGGATGATGGGTTTTCACACTTTTATAAGTTTAGTCCATTTGCATATTGGGGGTTAATTTTCCAATTACAGCTTCAGGTAATGTAGTAATTTACCTCAAATTTGCTCCCCCCAAATTCAATTTTGTTTCCATCTCTTGGGGCCTGAGSCAGTGAGGGGTCCTTGATTCCCAGGCCTGGAGAAGAATTGTGTTGTCTGACCAAACTGGGAAAGCAGCAGCTCACACTCCATATGGAGTTTAGAGTTACACACTAAAGAATTGCATTTATTTATATGAAAAATAKAAAAGCTAAAATCCTGAGGCATTGCTTATGGGGAGAGCAAGGTATGGAGATCCACACTCTGCAAAACCAGGTGGGAAATCCAGCTCCCACCACACACAGCCCCTCATGGATAAAAGGGCTCGTGCTCTGGGTTCCAGGCTAAGAAACAAGGGAAAATGTGCTTTCTGCTTCAGGCAGCTTCCAGTGTAGTMAATTAAAAGTCAGACATAAAAAAATGCCTCAGGAAATGCCAGGGATGGGCCTGGCATGGCACAGCACAACAGTTTGGTATTTGGCATTCTGGTGCCTCCYGCACAGACAGACAGGAGGATTTCTGAGCATTGCTGCAGCATTTCTGATGCTGTAAAAAGGATGAAATRACAAAAAGGACTAGAAATTATCCCAGCAGGTGAGGGGACAGCAGAGACACAGCACAGAGCTGGATTTGCCCAGTGCTAAATTCAATAATGATGTTGTGACAGGACATTCCAGGGTGAAACGCTTATTCCAGCACCTTCTTCTCCCTACAGGGGAGAAGGACATGGGAAAATTWACACAGGACATGGGAAAATTGCCTGTGCTGGGTTGGTTTCACAGCCTCCCATCTCGCCCAGTGGGCAGAGGGCTCTGGCACCTGTTACCCCAAGCCAGTGAAAACTGTAAAAAATCTGTATCATCCTGCAAAGGACCCCAAAGGATCAGCTCCTTCTGTGGGCAGACAAGCAGGAGATTATCCCTGCCACGTGGCTGGGGGAAGCTGAGAGGATTTTGGAGAGCTGTGCCTGCACATTCCTGCTGAGCATGAATGGAACAGAGCAACAGGAGCCGGGGAGAGGATGCTCAGCAGCGCACTGGTGTGTCAGGTGGAGTTCAGCAAGCTGAGCA
Organism: Cardinalis cardinalis; assembly: GCA_014549065.1. NCBI lineage: Eukaryota > Metazoa > Chordata > Aves > Passeriformes > Cardinalidae > Cardinalis > Cardinalis cardinalis. Next base: position 427,470 of record JACDOX010000207.1, on the reverse strand, counting down.
GAAAAGTGATGCTGCAAAAAAAAACTGATGCCATGTGTAAATAAAGCATTTTTGTGACCAGAACCTGCAAGACAGCTCGGTCTGCTTGGGCTTGGTCTGCTTGGGCTTGGTCTGGGAGTATTTTTATGCACATCTCTCATTGGCATCCTGACTGCTCTGAGCGAAATTTCAGTGTTGTCACTCATGGGAAACCTGTTTGTGTCAATGTCTGGGCTCTGATAATAGTCCCTGCTGTTTGCTGGTGTTGGTTCTGGAAGGAATGGTTCTCAGAGAGGATGGTTATTTCACCCTCTCCTTTTTCTCCTCATTTTGCTCCCAGATGAGAAAATCAAGGTAAGAAAATAAYGATTTTCTACTTCAGCAGTTCAGAGCTCTCTTGCTTTGGTTGCTGTGTCTCAGTGATATTTTCTCTTGTACCCCAGGTGTGCTGCTGGAGGAATTTGGGTCCCATCATGCTGATGCTGCACAAAAGCTGCTCCTTGATTTGCCTTTTTAGGTGAAAGAGGTTTCCAAGAAAAATGGGAATGGGCTTTCCATCTATTGTCTGCTTCAATTACTAAGCAGCTCTAATTACTATTAAGCCAGMAACTGCACAAACACCTATTATCCCAATCTGGTGAAAAATAAAAAAATCTTTCAATTAAAATTCATCTAAAAAGATAAGGGATAAAGTCCTTCAGTACAAAAGGAAAGTGAGGTCCTAGGAAACCAAGGCACAAACAAGAGGTAGCAAAAAGTAGGAAAAACCAAGCAGAAAAGTTGACTCTTCAGCAGAAGAGTGCAGTTTGCCTTCTGGACATGCTGCAGAAAAATATTGAATATCCAAATGGAATCACTAAGTCCAGAGGGGAAAAGAAGCCTCCAGTCTGCTCCTGTTYTCCAGGAATTCAGGATTCAAGCATGTGAGATCTGCTGACTCCATCAAATGATTCTGGGATCTGAGGGGTTTGGGGATCACTTCGACATAAAAATTCTGCCTTGRTCAGCCCTGTGGGAGTGCAGACTTGGTGACCAGTACAGGATGCACAAAAGTAAATCCTCTGTGTGCTTGGATGGCTGGTTCTATATTAAGGCTTTTGCTGTCAGAAAAATGTTGTAACAAAACAGCAACAAAATCTCATCAGCTAAAGCTGACCACAATTATTAGGCAAAAGATTTATGTCACCATCTAGTTTAAAAAAAAAAACCCTCATGTCTCACAGCCTCAGCATCCATTTTTGGGATGTGCTTGTGAAGGAGTTGTGGCAGGTGAGTTGCAAGGCAGAGCAGMTCAAGGGTTTGATGTGAGAGACATGAAAAAGGAGAAGAAAGGATGGAACAATGCTTTTTAGTGAAATAACAGATGCCTTTACTATTCCAAGTCTTTAGAAACTTTACCCCCTATTTTTAGGAGCTTATTGTTGGAACCTTGGAGAAGAATTACTGAGAATTTTGGGCTTCCTGTGCTGCCAGGCACTGGCCCCCAGGAGAACACTGCATTGACCTGAGGGCCTGGAGAAGCTTCCAGAATGGAATGACAGAACTGGGATTGTGGGGGTGGAGTTTGAATAGAAGTGTGTGATATCACAGGGGGGGAAACTCAGAGTTTAAGGGTTTAGAATACAGTAATAGATAGAAAGCAAGATGGAGGGTTTAGGGCAGAGGCTGGTCCTTCTTCTTCTTCTCCTTCTTCTCGTTCTTCTCGTTCTCCTTCTTCTTCTTCTTCTCCTTCTCCTTCTCCTTCTTCTTCTCCTTCTTCTCCTTCTCCTTCTTCTTCTTCTTCTTCTTCTTCTTCTTCTTCTTCTTCTTCTCTCCTTCTCTCCTTCTTCACCTTCTTCTCCATGGGTTTCAATGGTTTTGTGTAATTGGATTAAAAAGTCCCAATTCTGGGCACAGGTGGTTGGTTATTGGGTTAAAAGTGACAATAATTTAAGTGTCATTTCTTAATTGGACAGTTTATCCTTAAAAAACCTTACAGAGAGATAGATACAGCTCCATTTTTTTAGATTATAAGAGTGCAGTGCTGTAGAATTCACATATAATATAGATAAAAACTAATAAACATCTAAGTCCAATCAAAAAAATACCATYTCACATATTTAATCCCAACCTTAACAAAAAGAAGTTAAAACTCCACAGCTTATTCCATTTTTTTATTGGGTGTATCTTGTACTGAATCAGGAAGACACAAGCATGGGGGGCCTCTCTCTGCCTCTCACTCTGCTGGGCTGGAGTTGTTGGGACATAATTAACACTGAAACCACATTTCTCATCAGTTTTSCCCCTTATTGGTAACAGCCTTGGACAGTTATTACCACACTTCCACAGAAAAAGAAATATTTGGAGGGGTATTTAATCAGGCTTGGAGCATTGTTCTGATCAGAGCTGTTTGGTCTCTGTTTGCAGAGAAAGAGAGAAAAGCTGCAGCTTATAAATTCTTCTAAAAGCCAGGTGAAGTTTCTCCTAAGCAGGGCAAAGGAGTGGCTGAAGGCTCAAAGAGATTGTCTGAGGAGAAGAAAATAACTCCAGAACACACCTGAAAACACTTTAAAGTAGATGTTGAAGTGATAATATTTCAAAATGGGTGAAAAGCCCATGTCCTGTTAACTTCCAATAGCTATGGGCTAAGCTTTTACTGCAAACCACAACACCCAGCACACAGCTACAAGAAATTCTTCCAAAACTGACARAAAATGGTGAATTTCAGTTCCACAGAAGAAAAAAGCCCAGCTAGAAAACAGATAAAGCAAAATAGTCACTTGTAAATAGGACACCCCAGTGTATAAAAAATAATTAACCCAAACTTCTGTGATTGTGACTGGTGGACATTTGCTCAGGGTCGTGAAAGAAAGAACAGAATTATGCCTTCAGATGTGAGTTTTAGACCACAGAGCCACTGAGTGTCCAGCTGGAGGAAGGAAAATGATGATGGAGCTGAGATGCAGAGGGAAAATTCCAGCCTCATCCATCTGCTGCTGTGACCAGGGCAGGATTTGGCCTCCTCCAGTGCCTGGGAGGTGTCAGCACAGGCTGGACCTGAAGCCTGAGTGATGTTTTCCTTGCCAAGCTGAGTTAACATCTCCTCCTTTCAGRCAGATTTAGTCATGTTCCCAGGAACTGAGACAGCACTGAGAGCCTGCAGGAGGCTTCTGCACCAGCCCTACCCTTGAACTGGAGCTGCTTTGTGGAAATGCACCAGCACTTTCTCAGAAGCTGATGGGACATGGAGAACACTCAGCTGCTCACCCAGAGATTTYCATAAGGACAGAACAGTCACACAGTTCCCTTTTTGGCTGTGCTGATTTTTTTTCAGTCATATTTCTGGGTAAACTCTCAGTTTGTCATGCCAGACCTGTCCCCCTACCAGCAGCTTTTGTGGTGGTGTCACCTGCTAAATTGTGCAGCACGCCTGGTAGAATCCAGCAGAGGGGTAAATCTGGTTAAGAAAATAAARAAATTCTGTTTGCAAACAAGTCCCTTGGAAAGAAGAAATGATGGATGGAAAAAAAAGCCTCAAAGCATCAGCAGGACTTTAGGAAAATACATATTTCAAAGTTTGCCAGAGTGTGGCAGTGGTCCTTTAGCAAAGGGAAACACAGTTAAGTTTCAGGCTTCACTGAGGAGTTCAGCTTGGAAAAGGACCCAGACAGCACCTCACAGGGCACACTCAGGATTCAAAGCAATTTTTGAGACAGCAATTAAATAAAAACATCTTAAAACCCAAAAAATCTCTGCAAGATCTACAGTAGCTTGACCCGAGGTGTGACAGAAATGAATTGCYAGTAAAACCTTCCAAGGAGGAGCAGTTTAAAGGATGCCTTTGACACTTTTCACAACAAAACAGTTTTCCTAAACACCTCATATATCTCCCAGGCTGCTTTGGATGTGCTGCTGCTGAGTGATTCCTCAGTCATTAATGGATTACAAACCCTCCCTGCCTGCTGCCAAATAATTAACAACTCAGTGCCTTCCCAGGACAATCCCCTCCTGTGAGAGATGCCCTGGAATGCGCCACGTTGGGCAATGGGCAGAGCTGGAAGCCCCTGAGGGTTGGGAACCTCCCTGCCTTTGGGAGCTGGGGGAATTCCCATGGAAAACCTGCCTTGTGTTCACCTCCAGCTCAGCTGCAGGGGCTCTGCTTTGGCACTGCTCCRAAACTGAGGGACAAACACAAGGACAAGATCCATCCAAGCTCAGTTTGAAGGTGTGGCCTTGGAAGTTTTTGGGTTTCTGTTGCTGAAATGGCTCCTGAGGTGTTAGAAAGTCTTTTTCCCCAGCCCCGTGACTGAAGAAGAAGTTGAGATTCATCAGTTCTGCTTTTCAAGGTTGTTTATTTTCTCTTATCTATCACATTCTTTCTCTGACCTGCTGAGGTCTGTCCAGCAGGTTGGGTTGTGGCACAGCCCCTGCCCCTGGGGTGGTGTTAGCTTTTTATACTACAAAAGTCCTTTATTTACAATAATTTCCCAATACCTATAATCTATGTTAGACGGTCTGTCTCTACTTTAAACCAATCCAGAAGTGCCACCATCACAGCAGAAGGTGGAGGACAAGAAGAAAGAAGGAGAAAGAAGAAGGAAGAAGGAAGAAGAAAGAAGAAGAAGAAGAAGAAGAAGAAGAAGAAGAAGAAGAAGAAGAAGAAGAAGAAGAAGAAGAAGAAGAAACAAGAAACAAGAAGAAAGAAGAAGAAGGAGAAGAAGGACAGGACATGCACAGATTCCTCCATCTTGCCTCTTGAACCCCCATTTTAAATCCCCAAAATTCTACTTTTTCACCCTGTGACAAATTCACCATCATTCTACTCAAACTCTTGTGGCTTGTAACTCCTCACACAAAGTTGGTAATTGTTTCCATGGGCTAAAATCAAAGGCACAGGTGTTTTTGACTCTGTGCCAAGGTCTCTGAGCCCCTTGCAAGGGTCTTGAGTCCTCCAGGGCAGCCAGAGGAATGTCCTGGGTTCCAACAGGAAATTTCTGTTCAGCCTCAGCCTGGAGGCCCCTGGTGAGCTCCACTCACATGGGACATGGGACAGTGGGACAGGGGGTCAGTGGGACAGGGGGACAGGGGGATAGGAGGACAGTGGGACAGGAGCCACTGCTGCTGCTTGCACCTGGCCTAGGGATCTCTGTGCTGACCCAAGTGGTTCCTCTGGATTTTATCCAGGGATTGCGGCACGTAAAATGGAGAGATGCTGAGCTCTGGGAGCAGGGGTTCCTTCATCTGTGTGATTCTCCTAACCCCTGGGACATGGAGAAGGGAGAAGTAGTGAGATCAAGCTGTTTTGTTCCAGCAAAAGTGGCTGGAAATCAAGATAAAGAGCAAAAAGGGGAGCAAAAAGCTCTTCCTGGAGCAGGAGGGTGATGGGTGAGTGGTTCAGTTGCTGCTCTTCCAGGAGGGGCCTGCGTTGAACACCAGCTGTGAAAAGGCTGCACTGTAACAGGGAGCACACTGCACCCAGTCTGGGTTATTAYCCCATTTCTGCTTTTTGTCTGCTCTCAGAGACTCACTGATGGGTGGCAGGGAGGAGGGTGTCCTTCCCTGGTGGCACAAAGAGCACCATGTGAGCTCCCAGGAGGCGCTGTCACTGCTCAGGGAGTGTGAGGGGCAGGGTGCTGGAGGCCCAGGGTCACAGGCAGAGAGAAAGAATCTCTGAATTCAGGGCCAGCTCCACACCCAGCCTGCTCACCTGAAGGTAAAGGGGCTGTTAGCTCCATGAATGGGATTTACAGGCACTTCTGAGCCCTGAGACAAGGGGTTACTCTGCTGAGTGTGTTTGCAGATGGCAAACACTGGGTGGGATGCACCTGGGAGAGACTCTGTGCACATTTTAAATGAGGCATTGACAGGTGGCAGGACCTGAACCATCTCTTTCTTCAGGGTGAAAACCCAGCGGAGAGCTTTCCTAAGGAGGAAATATCTGAAATGCTTCTGTTGGAACCCCTTTAACAAGGACAGCATGTACCAGTCAGCACCTGAGCCCCGCTGGTGGGATTTGGGAGAGGATTGGAAAAGCAAAAGTAAGAAACTTGTGAGTTGAGATGAAGACAGTTTAATAGGTAAAGCAAAAGCCACATTAGCAAGCAAAGCAAATCTTGGAATCCATTCCCCACTTCCCCAGGGCAGGCAGGTTCATCCATCCCCAAAATAGCTGGGATCCGTCACATTTAACAGTGACTTGGGGAGACAAACGCCATCACCCCAAACACCCTACCTTCCTTCTACTTCTCCAATCTCCAGACTCTGATGCCATGTGGTGTGGGACATCCCTTGGGACATTTGGGGCCAGCTGTGCTGGCTGTGTCCCCTCCCAAATCCATGTGTACCCACAGCCCACTCATCAGTGGGGTGAGAGGCAGAAAAAGTCTCATTTCTTCTAACCAGAACATCCCTGAATTATCCATACTGATTCCAGCACAAATCCAAACCACAGCCCCACAACAGCTGCTGCAAAGAAAATTAACCCTGCCCTGGCCAAAAGCAGCACAGGCAGTGGTTCCTTTATCACACCCTTTTATTGCAGTGATCTGAGTGCAGCAGTGAGGAAGACAGTGAGGAGGAAGTCAGGGCTTCCAAAATAGAGCCACCTGGCCCTGCAGTGCCTGGCATTTTAGGAAAGTGARCATGAAACCACAGTACTTTAAAAAGCAAGTGGTGAGAAGGGCAGTGGTGTGAGAAAAAAAAGCTCTTGGGTGTCTCTTGGTTCTGAGGAATGAGAGGCGGATTCTCCTGCCAGCTCCAGTTGTTTATTCTGAGCTTCACCTCCATGGATCAAGGTGTGCTCCTTCCCTCTTGCAGGTRGCCAGACACGAGGCCTCATGGATCTTCCCTGATGTTGGTTGAGGCATTGGAATGGCAATCACAGCAAAAAATGTGACTTGCAAGCTTGCCAGCCCAAATGTGAGCACAGCCCAAGTGCCAGGAAAGCTGCACCTCCWGGGCTGGSTCCAGTTCTGCTGCTGCAGGAGAGCCCTGGAGGGGCTGGAGCATGTCCAGGGCAGGGAACGGAGCTGGGAAGGAGCTGGAGAATCCCTGAGGGAGCTGGGAAGGGGCTGAGGCTGGAGCAGAGGAGGCTCAGGGGGCCCTTGTGGCTCTGCACAAGTCCCTGCCAGGAGGGGACAGCCGGGGGGGTCGGGCTCTGCTCCCAGGGCACAGGGACAGGAGCAGAGGGAACGGCCTCAGGCTGGGCCAGGGCAGGCTCAGCTGGGCCAGCAGCAGCAATTTGCCCRTGSAAWGGGWGCTCAGGCCTTGGCAGGGGCTGCCCAGGGAGCTCTGCAGTGCCCATCCCTGCAGGTGTCCCCTGCAGGTGGCACTGAGGGCTCTGGGCTGGGGACAAGGTGGGGACCAAAGCTGGGATKTGATGATCTTGGGGATCTTTTCCAACATAAATGATTCTGGGACTGTTGGATTCTGTGAGGGTGCCCCACACGGGTGTCACCCTCCATTCTCCATGGCTGGGGTCAGTGCAGGAATAGCTCTGGCTGAGAACTGAGCTGTGATGGGAAATATCTCCCTGTGCCATGGGGCTGAGGAGAACACGAACACYGTGAACACAAGCCTGGCTGAGCATAGATGGCGCAACAGATTCACAAATCACTGCTAATTCCTGCATCCCAAACTCTCCCAGCTGCTCTYCTTGGCACTGTTGGAGTTCTGGATGCTGAGAATTTGAGACTTTCTGTGCTGCCGGGCACTGACCCCCAAGAGAACACTGCATTGATCTGAGGCCATGGAGAAGCTTCCAAAATGGAATGACAGAACTGGGATTAATGTAGTTTGATTAGAAGTGTGTGATACCACAGGGTGGGAAACCCTRTGGTCTGAAGTGCCTTCAGTCTTGACCTCAACAGAGGTAGAAAAAAGAAGCCAAAAACCAGCAAGGCACAACTTGCCCAGGATGGAAAGTGGCAAGGTCACCTCTAAACCCAAGGCAGGTCCAGCCAGAGCAGTGTGAAAAACAACTSCTCACTTTGAAAATTTAAAAGGGTTTATTAAACCTTAACAAAGATACAACAAATGACTACATAAGGAAAAAATCACAATGCTGGGAACTGCCCCTCCTGCATAGCACGTCCCCAGTTCATCTTGAAGATGGATCCTCAGTCTTTTATACCCCTGGGCTCTTCTGTGCCATTTATCAGTGCAAACTGCTTTCCTGTAACTGGATTGGAGCTCAGGTGCTGCCATGCCTCACCCCCTAAGCACCAAGCTTCTCCATTCCCAGCTGCCCCATGCCAGGGACACCTGTGCAGCCTCTTTGTACCTGTCCTGGACAGCCCAGGCTGTGTGATGGCAACAGTACAGGGGGAAAGGGAACTGTGGGGAGARCAGAGGACATCTAAACCACAATAACAGAACCATACATCACTAAAGCTTTTATTAATATTCACACAATAGTTATCTTTTAATTGTGAGAGCMAATTATCTCACTATCCATCTGTAACAGCAGCGTGTCTGACCATGCYCTGACCACCAGCCTGCCCATCCCTCCCGCTCCTGCAGACACAGGAGTGAAATAAGTGTTTAAAATAAATGTTTAAAATCCAGTRAGAGGTTTTCAGAGCCCTCAAACCCTTCTCACTGCTGACAGCAGTTCAGGGATTGTGCCTTCACCCTCACCCTGCCATAGGGAAAGCCTGTGCTCTCCTTTTACCCACTGTAAGCACATCCACGGGATTGAGTGACTGCAGCAAGGTCATGCAGGAAGCTGTGGTTGCACTGGGAATTTTGGTGTGGGTCTGGCAGCCCTGGCCTGCCTCCCTGCTCATGGGCAGACTGCCAATAATGATAATAAATAATGATAAATAAGCAAATTTGCATTTTCTAAGTGCCTATTGCGTTACTGAGCTGGGGGATTTGCATTGCTGCCTCAAGTTCCTGATTTCTATTATTAGGTCTATTATCTCTGTGTGTTGAATTTGCCATAGCAAGAGGTAATAAAAGATGTGAAGACATCTTTTATTATATCCCCAGACATTATTTTAATGTGACTGTGCAGTAAGGGTATGAAAGCTGTGCTTAAACCAGACTATTATTTTAATATATCCATTTCATCAAGCTCTAAAATCCAGAAAGGAGCTATAACTAGACTACATATCTGCACTGAGTCTCACTGCAAATGAATTGGGAGAAAATTGGGTAGGAACACGGCTGAATGAACAGGGAGATGCCAGTGTTGGSCAATTCCACTTTGATTTCCTTCCACTTGGTGGATGTGTGTTTCTTCAGCTGGTCTGTGTCAACACGGGGTATTTCACAACTGGTTCTTTACTGGGGTGCGTGCAGACCTTTCTCCTCTGGTATCACAACACCAGGGCTTTGTTTGCCTGCCCAGGTTGTTTGGAGAGTGTCTCACTGGAAGGAGGAAGAGGATGCCACAAGCTCTCACTTGTTGAGCAGGCAGAGAATGTAACTCTGCCAGGTGGGGCATGGCAGGAAGGAATGGGCACGCTGACCATCCCAAGGTGTTTGTCTGAAGGGCACTCATTCTGCAAGTCACTCCTCTTCCCCTAAGAAAAAGAGATACTTCCTCTGTAGTGATTTTAACTCCTAAGATTCCCTTCACATTTCTTCATAGGGAATATCCATGAAAAGTTGCCCATTTTACCAGGTTAATCAGGATGGTTCCATTCCACACCAGACATCCCTTCTGATGCAAAAGCAGAATGGACGGTGAAACCCCTTTGCTTTCCTCCTTTTAACAACAGTTTTCTTCCTTTGCAACCTCTGATTTCATTAGCGTGGCTGCTGTCCCTGTTTTAGAGGGAATTTTCAGCTGAGGTCTTTCCCAAATGGTTAAAATGTTTTGCYAAAAAAAAAGTGTGCAAAACAAATCCCGAGGGAAAAGCCAGACCCATCCTAAATAAACTTTGCTGAACAGGAGATTAGATTTCAAGTAGTAACAGAGTTTATAATAGAGAGTGTTTGCTCTAAGGGTTGCCAAGGATAAATCATGTCAGCAAGGAGAAAAGCTCACTAGGTAGCAGAATGAATAGAGGAGATCTTGGGAATATGGGAAGGAAAGGAAAGCACTACAAAATGAAGCTGAACAAAAAAAGAGAACACAAATATAGGAAAACAGACCAACAGTTGTGATAGGGAACTGGATAAAGATAATTAAACCAAAAATCCCCTCATATTTGTGCATATAATTAAGGAAATTTGCTGATCTGTTCTTGCCTTCTATTTGCRTGTGCCAGCCATGAGTTTGGCCAGCTGAGCCACAATGCCACCAGCACTGCAGGTGCCAGTGTCTGCAAAAACAAATGGAAAAATCAGTGTTAATATTAGCACTGKCTCTACTTGCCTTTTCCTCCAGCCAGGAAATGGAAACAATGGCACACAACTCTATGTGACCAACAAAACTTGGTTGCCAACAGCAAATATTCCCAGGGAACAGCRGGAGAACAATTGATGGATGCTGAGTGGGAGATTGCATCACTTTGAGTCACGAAAGTGGGAATGGAAATAGACCTGGTGTTGGTCATTCCAAGGATAGAAAGTCATGGTGTCACTGTTTTAGCTGACATAAACAGGCAAACACCTTCAGCTGGGGGGGAAGTGGGGTTAATGGTGATGTGGAGGGAAGAAAAATCAGAATCTGAAGGATAAGAAGGCAAAATCAGAATTTGAAGGATACTGTGTCTTGGGGCTTCTGTGGTTGAGATGACCCTGAGATGTGTTAGAGAGTCTCTTTTCCCAGTCTGAGGAAGGAGTCAGGATTCTTCTGTTCTGGTTTTCAAGGTTGTTTATTTTTCCTTATCTAATCCATTCTTTCTCTGACCCACTGAGATCTGTCCAGCAGGTTGGCTTGAGGCACACTGACTGCCCTTGGGGTGGTGTTGGCTTTTTATACTAAAAACTACGTGTACTTTATTTACAATAACTTTCCAGTACCTATCACCTATGTTAGACAGTGAGCTTCTACTCTACACCAATCCAAAAGTGCCACCATCACTTTTGACGAAGAAAGAATAAGGACAAGGCACGCCCAAATTCCTCCATCTTGGCTTCTGAACCCCCATTCTAAAAACTCAAAATTCTACTTTTCTATCTTGTAACAAATTAACTATTATTCCACTTAAACTTTTGTGGGTTGCGAATCCTCATATAAGGTTGGTAATTGTTTTTTCCAAGGGCTAAAATGGAAGGCACAGGGGCCTTTGACTCCGTGCCAAGGTCTCTGAGMCCCCTGCCAGGGTCTGGAGTCCTCCAGGGCAGCCAGAGAGATGTCCTGGGTTCCGACAGCTGAGAAGGCAAAATGATTGATGGGGGGACGAAACAAGGGAATTTGGAAATCTGGTAAGAAAACTGGCACCACACCTCTGGCTGAGCTCTTTGTAAGTGTAGAAGCGCYCAGGGGTTGGACAGCCTGTTGTTTYACCAGTGTGAGGACAGCTGCCCTGCCCCTTCCTCCCTCAGGGATGAACTTTTTGTGGTGTKTACTCTTCTCCAGCCCTGCTGCCTCACTGCATCCTTTTCTCTGCCTCCTCAGACGATGGGGGACTAAAGACAGAAGCTCTTTCCTTCACAGCTCCTTGGCAGCTGGCAGTGAATGAGCCCTGTGCCTGCAGATACATTTTTGGTTCAGTTATTCCATCATTTGTGTTTCACTAATCCTAAGTCCTGTTATCTCCCAGGCTCTGGCTCCCTTCCCCTGTGCAGTGACTGTGACTGCCCAGGGTTTCCCTCATTCCAATGGTTTGCCATGCTCTGAATCCTTAGAGAGCTCTTGTGCTTTTTTTTCCTCTCTCCTCACTCCACTACTTTAATTTCTGAGTATTTCCATTGGATTTCTAAGGCCTTTGCTAAACCCTTCTCTGTGATCTGCCCTGCAGCACTCCTTGCCAGCCCTGCTTTGSAGCTGGGGGACAGAAATGCTGCTCCTGAGGTGTTTCTTGGACTGATTCTCAATGAAAAGCTTCAAGAACACCTGGCAAGTGTAGCCAAAATAGTGCAGTTTATTGGTGGRGCAGTGCATACCAGCAAAGCACGTGTGGTACCTCCTGCTGGTGGCTGAAAAAAGGAAAACCACTTTGATGAACTCTTAAAAGGTTGGTTTACTTTTACAGATTCCACAAAAAAAAAAAAAAACACCTCACTGCAGCCAGAAACTAAAATACCACTCTGTCCACAAAGGCAGGATTGACTCTGTTTGACTTGAGGTGTGTAACTGAGGCACCCTGGATCACACCACCCTCCCCCTTGGTCTCTCTCTTGACTATATAGGGAATTTGGTCAGCTAAWTTTGGCCTTGAATCACACCCACAGCAGATGACTAATGCTGCCCTAAACAGAGATTTCTACTATAAACSCTCACAGAGTGGGCCTGGTGCCTTTCTCTTGGCAGATGAGGCGCTGGCACTGCCCAGAGCTGTGACCTTGGCCAGGCCAGTGTCCCCTCCCTCCCGTCCCTGCCACTGCAGGGGAAAGAAATGGCCAGGCCAGGAAAGCTCTCCTGGCCTGGGACAGCACAGCTGCAATGCCAGCCACTTCTCTCCATGGATTATTTACTGCTCCCCTCCCTGCCCAGTGGCTTCCCAGGCGGATGGTGCCTRTGGGGGCTGGCTGGGGTGTGCTCCTGGGGCTTTTTGGGAAACTGAGGCAGAGCAGGAGCTCCATCCAGCTGGAGAGACTGGAAAGAGGGAAGGGAAGGGCTTTAGAACTCTCTGAGGCTCCCCCAGCCTGTGGACAGTGCCACCTTAGCTAGGTTTTACCCCAGGTTTCTTCAACATCCACCTCGTATTTCCCTTTTTTTTTCTTTTTTTTCTTAATCCAGATCTTTTACTTGTTTGCCCATTTTTCCATAAATAGCTTAATGCTTGTCAAGTCCCAGCCTTGGAGGGGGAAGGATGGACAGAGCCCTTCCTCAGCACCCACCACAACAATTCCCAGAGAGGAACCAGATGGGAAAAGGGATCAAGGATGGGCAGCACAGCCAAGGTGCCCCCTCAGTGCTGAGGCTGCCCAGGGGGAGGAATCTGAGGTTCAGCAAAGATCCCTGAGCAGCCAAGGGTGTCTGCCAGTCACTTCTGGCCCATTTCCCCAGTTAAGCTCTTTTCCAGCAGTGTTGTCACACCTTCCCATTCCCCTTTCTCCCAGCCACCTGAGTTTTCCAGCTCTTTGTGGTGAGGATGTAATCATTTAAATTGCTCTCCACAGTTAGAGGCAGGCTGTAAAAGCAAGAACTTGAACCAGTCCCCAGCCTAGATAATGTACCCTAGAATCTGAAACCCTGAACTCCAGCACAGGTACATTTGATACCTGTGGCATAGATATCCAGTCAAATTTCTGCTGATCCACCAGAATTCCTGAAAAACTTTCTAATGCACTTGGGTGTATTATCCCCTGCTCGGTTTTTATGGGCAGGGCTGCAGCCATGTGTCCAAACCCTGTGTCTGACACCTGGGTGGGAGCTACAGGAGAATGACAAGAGGAGAAGTGGGATTGCTGCTCATTAAAAATAAATAAAAAGCCCCTTGGGCATGCATTCCAACCAAGCTTTTGAATTGGAAATGAGTGAAGGCAAAAAATACCTAGAAAGCCATGGAAGTGTGGCCTGTTCAGAGTTTCCAGCTTGGAATTCTGAGCCTGGCTTTAGGGAAGCTTTGGTGCTGCTGGAGGGCACACCTGGTGCCAGCTGGGCTCTGCTCCCCTGTGCCAGGGGGGTTGGCAGGAATGGGAGCTCAGGTCTTTTGCCAGCTTGTATAAATGCTATTCCCGACAGAATAAACAATGAACTTGTTCTTTTTTCCTGCCTGGGAGCCATTAGGGAAAGTCAGAGCAGTCCTTTTACAGCCAGGCTTCCCTTTGATGGCCACCTTCCTTATCAGCACGGCTCTGCCAAGCTGGAGACACTCAGGCTTTGGTGTTTGAGATCACAGAGCTCAGCAATGACTGGAAGGGTGTAAGAAGAGCTGGGACAGAAACTGCAGCTTTCTTCTTTCCTTGAGTCCGCTGGCGCTTTATCCTTAGGCAATGTCAATTAAAAATTCAAACAGGCAGGCAACTCAATGTGCAAAMCCCCATTATTCTGCGACAGAGCAAGCAAAGACCTGGCTTTTGGGGCTAGATCCACTTARGGCTGGGTCCACTTTGGGGCTAGATCCACTTGGGGGTTGGAGGAGCMCAGGAGTGGAGATGGGGAGGTTGTAAATCCCCCCTCGTGCCCCTCAAACCACCCAGGAGCTCTGCAGAGTCCTCTCCCCTATTTCACACACTGTTTGTAGAGCTGAGCTCYAGCACTTCCAGCCCAGCCAGCAGAGGAGGTCCAGGCTGCTCCCAAAAGCTGCCTGTTTCCACACCATGGCTTGTGAAAAATCAGCCCTAACCCAAAGTCCCTGGCAGGAAACATTCCTTACTCATGCTCTACTCAAGAGTTACTCTGCAGCCAAGCTGATGGAGAGCAAACAGCTCTGCCAGCAGCAGGGATGGGCTGCAGGTGTGAGGGTCTGTGGGTTATGAGCAAACACTGTGCTCTCATAAAGGGAAAGGAGGCTCAGGAGCTTCCAGGCYCAGCCCTGTGGTCCCAGACAAGCTGCTTTCACTTTGTTTCAGCTTTCCCACCCAAGAAAAGAGAATAATATTTGCTCACCTCCCTCGCTGGGCTGTTGGGAGATGGCAATGAATGTCTGCACAGAGCTGCAAACATAGAAGGTGCTAGAAAAATGTGGAGCCTCCAGGTTCCCAGCAGCATATTTGAACGTTGCAGGAAAGGGAAATAGGGTGCTCAGACACTTGTGGGGTGAGCAGGACGGGTTTATTGCAGGCAGGAATGTTTAAACTCACAAACGCAGGGGGTGCCAGAATGGGTTTATGAGGAGGTGATGGACTGCAGGCACTCCRTAAAGCACAGCCCTGCTGACCAGCGGCACCGGGGCAGAGCTGGATGGCTGGGAGAGCGGGATGTCAYATCTGTCACCCTGCCAGGGGCTGGGCAGGGCTGAGGAGCGTGGAAAGGAGCCTGATGTGTCCTAGGAGTCACCTCTGGGCAGAGGCAGAGCAGAGGAGCGGGTGCCACAAGCCCTTGCCTGCAGACACTCGTTATCAGCGACGTGTGAGAGGCGTCTGCGCTGCTGCAGGGCTGGTGAGGGCTGCAAGTGCCACCACTCCACTCCAGCAGCC
>JACDOX010000207.1:376357-410530 GCA_014549065.1 Cardinalis cardinalis | reverse complement strand
AGCCCTAAAAGAGAGTTTCGGTTCACTTCTATTTTTAAGACTTAAAACCTTAAAAAAAAACCAAAAAAAATCAAAAATAAATCTTAGTGAGTTTACTGCATCTTAGGGACATCTTAAGTGTAAGGAAGTATAGGAAGATTCCCAGAGGGAAACTGTGAACGCTTCTGTTTTCGCAATGCTGTGAATGAGAGGTTTTATATGTCGGACTTCATTCTTTCTTTTCTTGTTTTTTTTGTATATTCCAAAGAATATGGATTTTTTTTTTTTTATTACTGGGGTTTTTTTGTTTTGTTTTGAGTTTAGGTTTTTTGGTGTTTTTTGGTTTTGTTTTGTTTTCTTTTTTAGGATGCAGCTCATCCTGCTTTGCATCTAATTTGTTTTATTTCTCTTGGCACCTTATAAATTGCAAAAAAAAAAAAAAGGTTTTGCTCTTTTTTTGTTTTATTCATGCTTGCTTCTTTCTTGCTTTGTCAACTGAAAGAATCAGCCCCTTTTCCAATGAGTTAATTTAACTTTTTATCTCTTGGACTTTTTTTTTTTTTAACACAACGGCTTGGGTCATTTTCAACTACTGTATTTCTTTGATGAGTTGATTGATATTTATGCCTGATATTTAGACTTTTCTTATTTGTTGATACTATTATTATTTAAATATGCCTATATTAAAAAAAAATATCAGCAATTACCTTTTTTTGGTAGCAGCCATAGTCAAATTTCTCACATTGAAAAAGGCTGGRATAACGATGGGCAAAAGTGACCTCTGAATTCCCTAAAAATATTGTTTACAATTATCTTGCTCTCATTTTACTCAGCTTAGGTCCTCAAAGGCATTGAGGTGCCCAGTTCCTGCTGGAAGGCACCAAAATCCCTGGGGGGACATCTTACATCTTAGCTGGGTAGGAAATCTCTCCACACAACTCCTGGAGGGGTGGGAATGTTCCCTTTGGGAAGGGGAGACCCTCTGCAGCTCTTCATGAAGCGTGGGAAGGGATGGGAACAGGGATGAGAAGGGATGAGAAGGTTCTCCTTTCACAGCCAGCTCGGGGCAGGGGTTGGAGCAGGCTCTGGTGGCTGAGGGCTCCCAGGTGGGGGTGGATTTGACTCACCTGCCTGGGCTGTCTCCATCACCCAAGGCTCCCTTTACTGGCAGCAGGAGGAATGGGTGTGTTTTGGGCATGAGTCAACTGGCCTAATTTTGCTTTCTGTCTTAGGGTAAGGTGAATTCCTCTGGATTTCCCTCCTCCTTTCTGTTGGCTGCTAAGGGACATTAGCCCAGATAAATTGGGCTGATGAATGGCCATGCCAAGTCAGTTACTGAGTGTTAGCTGCCCATGTGCCCTCTCCTAGCCCAGGCAAACATAACCTCAGTTGGCTTTGCTCATTCTGCAAGAAAGGGAGGGATCCCTCACGCTGCTGTAGGGATCTCTGAGTTGTGACAACTTATTTTTTATTTCACTATGAAGAGAGGACAAATCAGTGGCTCAGAAACCAAAGGCCAGCYGTGAGGAAGCCAATGCTCCCTCCTATTAATCTGATTTTTCTGTTAAAAGGTTCTTTGAGCGTTTTGGTGGAAAGAGTCTCACAGCAAACCTCAATAACACAGTGGGAAGTGAAGGAATTCCTTCAGAGGTAGCTGCCTTTTTTCTGCTTTCATTTACTTTTAYTTTTCCACCAGATTTACCCAGCAGGCTGGAATCCATGGCCTATCCAGGATTCCTAGAGCTGGAGCTGCAGTTTATGATGGGGTGGGTTTGGCTTAGGCCGCCACTGTGTCAGGCAGCACACAGACAGTTCCTGTCCCAGTCCATCACAACAGCAGCAGCACTTGCTGGTGCTGATCACACGTTGGATGTTTTCCTCCTGGAAACTCCTGGAGGATGGAGCAGCTCCAGTGAGCAGCCACTGGGGCCAGAGGTGAAGCCCTGAGCTGGAAAGGAGCCTTGTGGGGTGGTGATTTATGGCCAAGTTGTGGAGCCATCGCTGGGGGACACCAGAGCAGCTCCTGCCACAGTCATCTGGCAGAAATCTCTCTTCTTACTGGAAATTTGTTGTTTGAGGAGATGTTGATCAAACCAGCRCTCCTGTCTGGGCTTTGAACACCCCTGGAGGTCAAGTTTCAGCATGCAGCCAGGTACATGCTAACAGGCAACTGAATGAATGAATCAAAAGGGAAAATAATGAGGTTTCAAACGCGGAGACAAGTCAGAGCCACGTCTTTACACCTAAATGCAAATTTGGCTCAACCCCCTCCATCCCCGTGTGTTTGCCAAGGATTGCAGCCCTGGCTCAGGGCTTGTTGAGCAATGGGGTAAAGCACTCTGTGTTCCTGCCTGGTGGCACAGACACATCAGCTGAGGCATCCACGGCCTGGTGCTGTTTGGAGGAAGGGCTCGCTGCTGTTTGGGTGGGGATGAGTAGGAAATCAAGGAACAATGGGCCCATTCTTCTTCAAACCGGCCCTTTGTTCTCTCCGCCTTGATGTGCTGGAGGAAAGTCACTGCAAGTGCCATTGTTTTCTCAGAGCGTTTTTGAAGGGCTTCAGTGTGTTCCATTCCTCAGCTTAATTCAGCAGATTGACTTGTTTTCAGAATATTTCAGGTGAAATATTCCAGGASAAAGCCAAGATGTTAATTCTGTTTCTCTGCTTGCATTGGGGAACAACCTCTGGAAGGTTTTGAGTCTCCTTTGTTTGCATTGTAAGAGGTGTCTGAGAAKGATTTGTTAATGACTTCACCCTAGAGAGTCCATAAAGAGGCTGAGGTGGTTGGAAGGGTAAAATCATCMTTTTATGCCCATTACTCTTTGCTTTGTAGGCCAGGCTGGGGCAGTGCCTGCACTCCCCTGGCACTGTTCAGCTGACCTGCACCACCCCAGCAGGCTGTAATTCAGCAGYTCCTAATTCCAGAGAAATGGAAAGGGTGGTCCTGCTGAAAAKCTCCCAGCCACGCTGATATTCTCAAAGGGAATTTTTTCTTTTTTTGGCTGTAGGTGTGCTGTACATCCGTTACACATCCTAAAGCAATTATAGGAGAAAGAAGCCATAAAAAGGGCTCTGTGCCCAAAACCTCACCTGTGTTTTCCAGCTGTGTTAGGGAACCTAAGAAAAGCCATTTCCTCTTTCCACAAACCATCCTTCTTTGAAGGCAGCTATGTGTGGAATAAAAAGTGGGGTTTTTTTCAGTGCTGCTGCAGAGACTTTAAGGAAAATATTAATAAGACAGATCTCCTTCAAAGGCCAGCTGAAGAACCCTTGAAGAAAAGTCTGCCCTCCACCCTCTCCACACCACTTCAGGGACACTAGGAGTGTTGTTTTGCTGCCTCAGAAGCTGTCTGTGCTGAGMATCACAAAGGATGAGACAACTTTACCCCTCTGGCCATGTTCCTGTTGGCACTGTCACTGCACTCCTGCTCTCCTGGCTGCTCTCACCTGGGGCTAAWTCCTCTTCACTTCAGTGGCAGGGAGACAGAGACACATTTCAGAGGGAGAAAAGCAGCAAGGACTTGGTTGCAGCACTGTGGAACACTGGAACAAGTAGGAAAAAAGTGATTTAATATCTGGGAAGTGATGGGTCTCTCTGTCTGCCTACCCTGGCTCTCAGCATAACATAAAACAACTCTTTTATTTTTTTTCCCCATAAAATCAACACTATCAACAAAGTGGTGGCTGCATTTGATGTTGATGACGAGCAGCAACARCAACAAAAAAATATTAATTCTGAATTAAARCTTTTTGGGAAAGCTTGGCTTTGAGCTTGGAATTGGAGTCAGGAACGTGTGTGAGCTTGCTGGGAGGTGATGTAAGGCTGGTGTGAAAATACACCTGAGGTGTTCCCTGGGGACTTTGGTAACTGCTTCTGGTTCTGGGCTCTGATCTCCAGCAACAAGATCCGCGGGATAAGGCAGGGCTTGCTGCCAGGGGAGCAGGAATGGGAATGTGCTTCAAGGAGTCACTGGATTATCCATTCAAAAGCTGCCTGGAGTGCTGGAGGGTTGGCAAGGTGTGAGGAGAGCGAGCCTGGAGGCTKCTGGAGGGGTGTAGGAAAGTCTTCAGAGATGACTCAGCCCAGGATGAAAGAGAGGGAATTTTGGGGGAGGGAAGGAAAACTGAAACTGGCTCCTTTTCAATTTTCACAAGACTCCAGAGGGGCTGGGTGGGGCTGGATGCAGAAAATAGGATTAAAAMCATGAGCCCCTGAGCTGGACAGTGCTCAGGTGGAGATGCTCTGGCTGCTGCTCGTTCCTGATTCACCAGGAAAGTGAGAAAACATGAGCAGGAGGCATTAATCATGCCATTCCATGTAGTCCTCAAATACATTGGATTACTGGAGAATTCACTAATAGAGAGGTGGGTGATGACTTCCAAACAAAGAGCTTTTAGGGCAGGAAGTTGTTGAGTGATAATAATTGAGTGTAATTATTTTAAATAGAACATTTCCAAAGAATGAAAAACGGTGCAATTCCCTCTCGTTGGACAGTGCTGTAGGCATCAAAAAAAAAAAAAAAAGAATGCTGCACAAGGAAAAATGCCTTTCCTGCCAAACCTGCCAGGCCAAGACACTCAAGCTTTTGTGAGGCCATGGGGAAAAATTTCTAAAAATGGTTTATATAACTATTATCACCACCTTACACCTGCAGGGCCCTGTGGAACCACAGCAATGCAACCAGACGGATGGGAAACAACTCCTGAGCCTCTTGCAGGTGACTCAGTGGTAAACGGGAAAAATCTGATGTGCTCAAAATTTGTTGTGGAAAAAGACCAAGGACCACATGCAAAATAAAAGTATTTGAAGTCTTTACTACTCCAAATTCTTTCAATAGGGTTTTTTGGAGACTTTGCTGTAGTCAGATTTTTTTTTTCTTCAGTATAAATGGTTTGGACCTGCCTTTGAAATCTCGCTTTCATACTTTGTGTGTTAATTTATACTCAGAAACCTGAGTCCAAACTCTGCAATCCTCTGCAGGCAGGGTAAGGCTTGCAAATGCCTCCAATTATCTTTTGAAAGCAGAGAAAAAGTTGGAGCTTCAAAGCTCCATGTTTTATCACTTATGTTATTGATGGATAGCTCTGAGGAAGAGTCAGCTAGGACAGGGGAAGGGATTAAAAAATAATTGTTKCATCACCTTGTTCAGGTTTATCCTTTCCTTTTCTAACTCATCAAAGAGTAGGTGGATTATTTGACTCTGTGATCCCACAGGAAACCTTTTCCTAAATCTGGTTATCCCAGTGATTTAAACATTCCATCTAATTTACAGCCTAAATAAATGGATGGCCAGTGGGTATCCACATGTTCTTATGAGGAAATTATCCTGGAGCTCTTCCCAAGTGTTTGTGCCCAGCACACTTATGGGGAAYACATAACTTAGAGAATTACAGGATCACAGAATATCCTGAGCTGGAAGGGACCCAAAAGGAATTGAGTCCCACCCCTGGCCCTGCCCAGACCCCCTAAAATCCCACCCTGGGCATCCCTGGCAGCGCTGGCCAAAGGCTCCTGGAGCTCTGGCAGCCTCAGGAGCCYRGGCAGTGCCCAGCACCCTCTAGGGAAGAACCTTTCCCTAAAATCCACCCCAAACCAGCTTTTATTCTGCTCTTTTCCCAAGGCAAAGCTTTTAGCAAAAGTATCCTGGTTATGCAGCCTTTTCTCTTCTGATTATCCTGATAACTCTTCTCCACACCAATTTTATGCCCCTTGGGAGTTCATGCTGGGAGCTGGAAGCAAGAATTGGGCAGTGGCATTGCTTCCACCCTCCCTAGGGCATCCCTAACAGAGGCACCTCTTTGGGAGCATTTTAAGGCTGAAGTTCCCTCTTCACATCTGCATCCTGTTCTCATTCCTAACTGCCCTTTCCTCCGGGGGAAAAAGCTCTGTTGCTGCCAGGTGATGAATTCCTTGCTTGGAGAAAAAAAAACAGTAATTCCCAAAGGCATGACCTTGCACTACTGAATTTCCTCCCTTTTCTGCTAGTTTGGATCATGAGGTTTTACTGTAACATGCTCTAATATTCCGAATTGAAGCTGCTTCCCAGTTTTGTGACATCAGCAAATTTTATTAGCACATGCTGACGTTCTGAGCCAAGGCTATGAGGAAAATTATTGAGTCAGATCAGCCTTGGAAGCAGTCTTGGAGAAGGAGCCTCTGACTCTTCTCCCCAGTGCCTGAGGCCCCATCCCTTCAGTTTTGCCCATCTCAGCCTCCTCCTTCTCCAGGTAAACCCATTCCTTGCCCTGCAGCGTTTTTGGAACTGAGAGAGGAAAAATTTATCACAGATGTGATCTGTAGAAAATCAGATACCAGGCTTGACAAGAATAATCTGCCCCGTGGTGAACCTGTCTTGCATCTTGCCTCATCCACCTCCTTCAGCTGCATGTTTTATTTCCTCCTTTATTGCAAGGAGGTGAGTCCAGCAGGCTCACAGCTGGACAGATGTGTATTTTTACCTGGGGAAAATTTATGTGTATATTTTGTAATGTGTATATTATGTGATATATATATATAATATTTTATATATATGTTGTATATTATATTTTATGTGTATCTTATGTAATATTTTTATGTGTATTTTAACCTGGGGAACAGCCATAAAAATACATGCCAGGTGTGAACCTGGCTCTGCTCTGGGCTGTGGTCACACAGAGATCCTGCCCTGCAGCTGCACAAATCCCTTTTCCCTGCCCTCCAGAGAGGACTTCAGCTGTTTAATGATCCATCTCCATCATCTCCATCCCTGGCTAGATGGGTGTGCAGGGAATTCCAGGGGGAACAGAACCAGGGTTTAAGCAGTGCTTGTATCAACTGTGCTTTGCTTGTGCCTGAAGCAGCATAAGCTGCATCTCTTCCCCCTCACTGATGAGATCTTTGAGGAAAATTTCAGGTCAGAGATATTTTTCCTTTTAAAAACAAGCATGAGATGAGTGACTGCCAGTTTTGTCCCTGAACACACATGAAACAGAGAGCCACCACTTTTTGCAGTAGCATCCAGCACTATTCTATTTCTGTATCAACTGCCAAACAAGCCATCAAGTGAGGAATTTGAAGAAATTTACTTCTAGAATTCTTTTGAGATTTACTTCCAGAATTCCTTTGAGATTTACTTCCAGAATTCCTTTGATTTAAGTTAAAAAAAAAAACAAACAAAAAACTCCAAAAAACAAATAAACAAAACCCAGCCTCCAGACTTTACTGTAGCATGATGTAGCATTGCAGGATGTGACACGAGATTTTACATGGCAGCATCTTGTCAGAACTTGGGCTGCTGAGAATTTTAGACTTTTTGTGTGATTCTCAAGAGAACACTGCATTTGACCTGGAGCCATAGAAAAGGCTTCCAAAATTGAATAATAGAACTAAGATTATAAGTGTGTAGTTTGAATAAAAGTGTGTAATATCACATAATAAAAATTTAGTGGTCAAAGCTATACAATATAGAAAATAGAATATAGAATATATAAAAAACAATATAAAAGTTTTAAAGCAGAAGCCGGTCCCTCTTCTTCACCTTCTTCTCCATGGGTTTGGGTGGTTTTGTGCAATTGAATAAAAAGGCCCACATTATGAAGCATGGGTAGATGATTATTGAGTTAAAAATAAAAATAATTTAAGTGTCATTTCTTAATTAGACAGTTTATCCTTAAAAGAATTTGTAGAGAGGGAGATAGGGCTCCATTTTTAGTTTGTTAAAGTGCTGTAGAACTCATGCTTTGTGAGACTGTAATATAAATAAGAACTAATAAACATCTGAGTCCAAACACGAAATACCCTCTTGTACATTTAATTCCAACCCTAGGGGAAAAAAAAAAAAAGTTAAAACTCCACAGCATTTTGAGCACAGCAGGGGCACGGGTCTCCTTGCAGCACCGCGCCCAGCTCCAGTTCCCTCCCGGCTCTTTGGTGCTGCTGCAGAGGCAGACTGAGCCTTTCCGGATGCTCCTCCAGCCTGCAGCTCACACAAATTGCTCATTTCCTAAATTACCGGCATCTCCCGTTGCCCGGTGACAGTCCCAGGCTGTTTGCCTGCAGCAGCAGATGCAGARCAGAGCCCAGGGCTCTGTCAGTGTCCCCACGGTGCTCCAGCAAATTCCCTGGCACTCAGAGGCTGGCAGAGACCTCAGGGAGCTTTGGAGCTGTTGGGTCCTGCATTTTCCATCCTATGTCCACAGCACTRCCCTGGACACATGGCATGGCTGCAGCCCTCCTTCTGAGCAAGGATTTCATCTGGATCCTCAGCTTTGGGCTGAGCTCAGGGTGGCCTTGCAGGGCCTGGAGGAGCCCCAGGAAAGCTGGAGAGAGACAATTGCCAGGGGATGCAGGGACAGCRCCCAGGGAATGGCYTCACACTGAAAAATTACAGGTTTAGATCAGATATTAGGAACAATTTTCTCCCTGGCAGGGTGGGCAGGACCTGGAATAGAATTCCCAGAGCAGCTGGGGCTGCCCCTGGATCCCTGGCAGTGCCCAAGGCCAGGTTGGACACTGGGACTGGGAGCAGCCTGGGACAGTGGGAGGTGTCCCTGCCATGGCAGGGGTGGCACTGGATGTTCTCAGTGCTGTTTGATTCTAGTTAGGAAGAAGGACAGAGAAGAACAAGTGATGAAATCACCAGGTCTGACTGGTTACATCACACAATTCCAAAATAATCTCCAAATACTCAAATCAGTCAGGAATGAAGAGAAGTAGGAAAAGCTGTTTATGTCAGTGGAGCAGGAATATCAACAGTTACGTTTTTGGAGAAGCAGAAAATAAACACCCTGCTCGTATTACTACTGATTTTTTATAAACTTGTCCTACACAAGAAGTTTAGTACATATACAGTCCTTTTATTGCCACTTTTGGGCCACATAACGTAGGATTTACCTCATGGTAAGGATGTAGCRCCCTTTTAAAGGAATACACTCATGTCTGCATTCAGCATCTTCCTCTCCTTGTGTCTCCATTGTCACATTATTTATGAGTATGTGTTACATTATCTACATGTTCTGGTGGCTGAAATGAGTGAAAATGGCTTTATTTAGGAGTTGGCAATGAAAAGTGAGTCTTTCTTTGAGGAGAAGGAGGCTCCCYTGGAGCACAATTGCTTATTTTTTAAGATGCTACTAGGGAAGGGTCAGTGACATGAGGCAGCAGCTCTTGCTCACACCAGCCTGAACATTTTTAGGGCATCCTGAAAATTGGATGTAGCCTTTATCCCTGCTCCCTAAAGCCAGAAAARCTGCCAGCTGGCTGCTGTAGCTGTCAGGCATTAACCTACTGTCCCCAAATCTCTGAAATGAAATCCAGTGTGGAGGGATCAGGAGCACAGGCTTTCCATTATCTTCTTCTACCTGGAAACCTCATCCTCTGYCACTCCAAGCCTTTGGGAGGCCTCAGGTTTGAGCTTTTCTATTTTTCAGATTCTGCTTTAGTGTGTGGGTCTGGGCTTCCTATTATGGGGTGGTGAGCTCTGTGCACAGAGCAGGGAGACAAAACAATTCCTGCTCCAGCTGGGCACCAAGGACAAATGATCCAAATCTCAGCCCAGGAGCACAAACACCGTGGGCTGGAGAGAGAAAAACAAGCAGGGTGGGACTGCAGGGGCTAAAGCTGGAATGGGACAATGAACTGCAAGGTGCAAATGGAGCAGAACTGATCCCAGGGAGAGACCCCGTGCCTGGCCGTGCATTTTGGGGCCATTTTGGTTCATCTTGGGTGCAGCCCTGGCTGGGCTCTTGTGCTGCCCAAGGTGCATCCATGGAGGAGATGCTTTGAATAAATCCCTGCTTTATTCTTTAGCTCTGTCCAGCCTCTGTTCTAGGTCAGCCTTCCCAAGGCATCAGTTTCAATGGTGAGTATGGGGTAAGATGTGATGGGAGTTATGTTAGAATTATGTATCCCACTCAACTTTTGGGATTGTTAACCAAGTCAGCATCCAAGGAAGCTCACATCTATTCATTTGTGACATTGGCAAGGTGAGGGGCTTGAATTGAAAGATATACAGAATATTCACAGCAGCTCTTTAGAGTGGCTCACTTCTTGTTCCTGGTAACATCCCAAATCCAGGGAAAGGGGCAACTTCCTGCAAAATAAATCATGGGATGGACAGCAGTGTGTAGAGGCATTCTTTGTCTACAGATGTTCTGGAGAGCAGATTTCAATCAAAGAGTAAAGTGCAAATATGCTCCTAAAAATGTGCTTTTCATAGTACAGGGGAACACAGAGACTGAATTTGAATAGCACGTGCACAGGGCGCCTGCAATTCAAAAATGCTGAACTCAAGCACTGGGAAAACATTGGAAAAAGGTGTCATGGAGCAGCAGCAGGAGCAGGCTCAGCAGTCAGACACCATCTGACAGAATCTGGAGATGYTGCATAAGCTGTAAAGCAAGAGGTGACACCTCAGCAGTCAGGAGAGGCAGCCAAAGGAGTGGGGATGCTCTCAGCCTGTGATTTATCAATTTTACCCACACCCAGTACAGATTTAGAGTCTGTTGTTCACTCACCTGCTCCTGCTGGGGGTGGAGGCTCCTCCTACTACACTTTCTGTTTTCCAGGAGCCCAGCACAGCAGCTGAGTTAAATCCTTGCCTAAATTAACCCATTATTGATGCACTGCAGCTGTTGCCATGCCAGACCCAAAGGAAAGGAGATTTAAGAGGTTGTCTTCGAGTGAGGTGACATTAGAACTGGTGATTCTGAAATTTGGGGGTCCAGTGGTGGAGTGCTGTGGGCAGCAGTGTATCAAATAAGATATTTAACCACTTATTCACTGAAGGGGTATTGAGGATGGATATTTTTGGTTTTGATTCTGACCTGTTGGAAATTCTTTTTGGGGTCTAGCTGCTTTTTTAAAGTCTGAGCATAGGCCTTTTCACAGGGCCCACTGAACATGARCCTATTGAATAGTTGTGCTGCTGAGAAACAAATAATTTACTTTGCTGTTTCATTCTGCAGATGGATTCCAGTATTTATCCTGTGTTGCTGCTGAAGCAGAATATTCATGTGACAATCTCATATGGAAAGAGGGTAGATTTAAATTAGAAATTAGGATGAAATGCTTTACTATGGGGGTGGAACAAGTTGTCCAGGGAAATTGTGGATGCCCCATCCATGAAAGTGTTCAAGGTCAGGCTGGATGGAGCTTGGAGCAACCTGGGAGAGTGGAAGGAGTGAAATGAGATGATTTTTAAGGTCCCTTCCAGCCCAAGCCATTCTATGATATGTTTCTGTGAATTTCTTCTTTGTAAAACCTTAATGCATTTATGTGATTGGCCACTTAAGTAATAAATCAAGTATATATTTGAGTTTTCAGAGCTTGAATATTGCAAAGTACTGACTGTAGTAGATTTCGTTATCTAGCTGAGAAGTCCTAAAAAAAATAAAAAACAACAACTGCAGAAAACAAGTCTGACTTGAACATCTGGAGGACGAGGAGCAGGAAAACAAATGAAAGGGCCTGCTGTATTCTGTGCCAGGAGGATTTGCAATCCAGAAAGAGATGCAAATGACTAAGGCTGAGTGATCTACTTTCTGTAAGCAATCAGCGTGACAGACTTAACCCCTTTGCTTGTTTGCAAATGATCCTGGAGTAAAGTGCTGCTGCCCTGCTTACAGATGTGTTTGCTATTTGCATAGACTTTGTGAATAAACTCCTGCTCGGGGCTTAGTCATGAGCCACTCAGCGTGACTATTGCCTGAGTGGGGCTGTTTGCAGCCTGTGATTCATCAGACCTGCAAGGGAGCTGGAAGGGAAGGCAGCGTGAGCACGGCTGCAAATATGTGTACGGATGCATATTCACAAATTGTCAGCGTGTTTGCCAYGCTCTTTTCATCTCTCTGCAAACAATCTGCGCTCCAAAGAAAACTTTGTACCACAAAGAGCTTCGTGCTTCACTTTTTTTTTTTTTTTTATACTTCCCTCTTAATTTTCTAAGGGGAAAACTTCTTGAGAGCAGTTGTATCTSTCTGGGTACCTCTGGTAATCTCTTACATCGGGCAAAGTGGCCACCAAGTGTGTGTGACAATGGGCGCCACCAATGATGCCTCAGGATTTTAGCTTTTATATTTTTAATGTATTTGTAACCCTACAATTCTTTAGTGTATAAATCTAAACTCCATATACAATGTTAGCTGCTTTCCCAGTTTGGTCAGACAACACAATTCGTCTCCAGGCCTGGGAATCACGGACACCTCGCTGCCTCAGGACCCAAGAGATGGAAACAAAAGTGAGTTGAGGGGAGCAAACTTGGGGGAAATTACTTTATTACCTGAAGCTGTAATTGGAAGATTAACCACCCAATATGCAAATGGACCAAACTTATAAAAGTGTGAAAACCCATGTCCACTTTGGGTGTAGCCCCTGGGGAGGCTTCGTCTGTTCCTGACGGCCCTTCAATAAATAGAACTGCTTTTTACTCCCTTAATTTTGTCTGGCCTCTGGCTTTAAGTAGCCCAAAAAGGCATCACAAGCTCTTGAGCCTCAGGCACAGGGTGTTTCCCTGGGGGATCCATTAATTTTTCCTGCTGCAGAGTGTCCTGAGGGTTCTCTGCCCTCAGGGTTTGCTCCTGGTGAGGCGAGCGGGGCAGAGGCTGTGGCACTGCTGGGGCTGTGGCCCTGCAGGGCTGGGAGAGCAGGAAAATGGGGAAAATTCTGTGTTTTATGGTCTGCTCMCAGAGACACAAATGCCTCAGTGTGAGTGCACTGGAGGTGCCAGCTGCAGGCCAAGTTATCATTTGGTTTGCACTGGGAGAAGGCCCAGTGTCCACACAGCGTCCTCAGAAAAGACCCCTGCACCTTCTAGAAAGGAAGGTTTGCTAAAAATCCCCAACCACCAGTGAAAGCAGAGACACTTGACTGTCCCAGCCTGGCAAAACAGCCCAGACCAAGTTACTGCTGAGAGCAGAGCTGCGGTTTTGCTCTTTGAGCACAAAATAGTGACAAAGGATGAGTTTTGCTGTCACATGAGGGTCATGCAATAAATTCCACGAAATTTACTTTCAGAGCTAATTTTGGTGTCTTTCTTACAGCTTTGCTCTCTGGGAAATAAGCTGATCTCATCACCCTGATATTATTTTGTGGTGAATCCAAGGGATGTCTCTTTTSTCCTGGGCTGGAGAGGCAGGGCTGGGGGCAATTGTGGGGTGCAGGTGCCCCGTGGGGGGAAGGAGGAATTTTRTGCAGGGCTGATTTCCCCAAAGGTCTCCACTGCACCTCACCAGTGCAAGGGCAGAAGCAGCTCCCAGCCCCTGGGATTTTTCAGCCTGCTTGGGGATGTGATGTAACCAGGGCTCTGGARTCATTACCAACTTAATTTAAAAATAGATTTAATATCAAATGCAAACTGTGCTTCAGGTGCCCTCTTTCCCTTAGCCTAATTTTCATTAAGAAAGCAATCACTTCTGCTCGAGGCTGCCTTTTTTGGGATASGAAAAAGAGCAACAAGAAGCTGAAGAAGAGCCTTTCTACTCCAGTTTTAAACCCTGGGAAGGCATGAAAACAAAACTCATGGTAGGGGATTTATCCCAGCCCCAGCAGCTCCCTTATCTTCCTTTTTTTTTTTTTTTTTTTTTTTTTTTTTTTTTTTTTTTTTTTTCTACTGACTTCCTGCTCTGGGCTCCTTGGCAGCTCCTGGGACAACATCTAAACTTTGCAAATGTGAAGGAATTCAGAGGGAGCCCTGGACGTCAGTGGGCCATAAATCAGGGTTTGTTGTGGCCCTTCTCTCGTGAGGCAGAACATGTGCAGGCAGATAAGAGCCCGGAGGAAGGAGAGGCACAGAGRAAAGAAACACCGGTAGGAAAGACCCCATAAGAAATGTTTTGACAGCCTCAATTGAGCTGAGCAGCCAAGGAGGGGCTGGAGTGAGCTCCCATTGTTGARGGAACGGGGTCCCACCTAATTTGAAGTGAATTTGCTCAGGAGCTGGAAGGGAGCTTTTTTCCCCTCACCATTGAGGTTTTGTGTCACTGGCAGTGGGATTTTCCCAGTGAGGCAGTATTTTCCATCTGGCTGATTCATCAGCCAGATCCTCCAGGGATATAAATAGAYGCAACCTCCACCAGCTCCAGTGGTCTTGCACCAACTTGCATCAGCWCAAGAAAGTCATGGGGTGGAAAGTTCCCAGTGCTTTGCTGTGTCCCAGCCACTGCCAGCTGGGCTCTTGCTGGACATCAGTCCTGGCTGGACTTAGAAACAGTCAGAAAATTATCTTAAACGAGTTGCAAAACTCCCTTTTTCTTAGTCAACAGAAGATACAGGTTGGCTTCCTCCCAGGAAGCTTTCTCTTATATCCATCTTTTTTTTTTTTTTAACCTTCCTTTGCTCTTAGGGTTTAACCCCCTTTTTCATAGAATCCCAGAATGGTTTGGGTTGGAAAGGACCTTAAAGGATGTCCATGGACAGGGACACCTTCCACTATCCCAGGCTGCTCAGAGACCCCTCCAACCTGGCCTTGGACATTTGCAGGGATGGGGCAGCCACAACATCTCTGGGCAGACAGGGTCTCATCGCCCTCAAAGTAAAAGATTTTTCCTGATATCCACTCTCACCCTACTCTCTGTCAGTTTAAAGCCATTCCCCCTTGTCCTGTGTCCTACATGCTCTTGTAAATTTGATTGTTTGGATGTTTGGGCTGTGGGATTTTTTGCTGGTACTCCACAACAAAACTGGGCATGGTGGGCATCCACTGGGGAGTTGCTAAACCCTGGATTTAGCAGTGGATTTAAGGCTTTTAAATATTAATCATTTTAACTGGGGCTAGTGGGAGGTTAACCCGGGCAGCAGCTCCAGACAAGGAGGTAATTATGTGTATTCCTTGGCTACATTGTGTGGAATGCAGATGAGGGTTTAAGTGGCTGTAATTACCTGTGCAAGGTGTCATTCCTATTTTAYAACAACAACACCAAGGTCAGCTGAGCCTGGATCTGCTGCCTTGGCTGTGCTTGGGTTTCCAAGCATCTTCCAGCCTGCCTCTTTTCCCTGCTTGCTCAGCAGATTTCCTGGGAATAAAACCCTGTTAAATGCTGGTTCTACTCCCCTGGTGCTCCATTATTTGTTCTGTTATGATGCCACATCATGGCCAAGGGTGAATGTCTGGTTAGAAATGTTTGTTATTTGCAGACATATTCACTGAGGCATTTTTTGCATCTCTGTTACACTTGGGCCTCTCAGGAGAGGAGGGATCCCTATAATTTGGCTGAGCTTGCTTCTTCCTTSTGAAGGATGGCTTCAATAATCTCTCCAGCTTCCAGAAATAAAATGCAGCGAGACCTGTTCTCTTTATGTTGGGTTTGAGGGAAAAAAAAAGGAGAAGGAAAACAGGGAGATGACATGCCTGCAGGAATTTGGTTTTGGGRAGAGTGAGCAAACCTCCCTTCCTGTGATTAGCACCAAAAATCCATACCAAGAATGCAGTGGTTACATCAGATGAGGCCTCACAAWGCAGCTCATGTCCCTTCCATAATCTTGTTTCTCCCTGCCAAAACTCTCCAATGGAAATGGGATCAGCAGGGATGCAGCTTTACAKGGCTCCCATTGTGCCTGCTGCCTTGGCCTGTGCCCTGGGTCTGTGAGGTGCCCTGCTCTGTGGCACAAACTGGTCCAAAATGGGCATCGTGGGGTGGGAGCAGCTCCCAGGCAAGCAGCAGTGACTCCTGCAGTGATGGAAGCCTGGAAGGGAGCAGGAAAATTTGGGAGCTTCTGCCAGAACTGTGACAGAAATGAGGAGGCAGGATGGTTGCTGTGGGTCCCCCTGCAGTGGGGCAGGGTTGGGAGGCTTGGGGGGCTGCAGGGAGGAGGAGGAGGAGGAGGAGGAGGATGAGGAAGAGCAGCTCACCAGGTGGCATTCTGCCCCCTGAATGCAGGTGGGAAATTAGGAAGTGGGGTTGGAAAGTGGAAGTGGCTTCCCACAAGAATCTTATTCCCACAAAGGACCCAACACTCCTGGTCATCCTGGGAGCCATGGTTGGTGTGTTGGGACCTCAGGGAGGGGACTGACTGCCCAGGAGTCCCTGGTCCCAAAAAAGCCTGGTTCTAGARCTCATCTTTTGGGGACAAAGCTCAAACTAGTGACCAGAATATGCCTGCAGAGTTAATAAACCAAATTACCTGGTCAGGATTAAGGTTTAGAAACTCAGGGTTTCAACTGTGGTTCATGGTTTTTTCATTTATTTTCATTTTCATTACTGCTTATTTTTGGGGCTGGCAGATATGCTAGCATCAATCCTCACCTCAGTCCCRCTGGTTGCTTTGTTGCTTCCAAATTTCTGGTTGCCTAAATCCCTGGTATTTCAGTTGGACGGCCTTCCCCTCTGGTTCTGCACTGCTGTGTGCTGTTTAAAGGCTGTCAGGCCTGATTCTCATTTACACTCTGGCAGCACAAAGCTTCACACCCACTTGAGGGTCCTTTTCTTCTTCCTGAGTGTTGGGARGAGGATTTGGATGCAGGAGGGGAGCCATCCCCATCATTGCACGGGGCTGTTACACAATTCCTCTGGTTTGAGTCAGCTTGCAGCACCCTCTGTGATCCTGCTGCACGAAAAACCAGGAGCAAAATGTCAGCTGGGATTGATTTCTACAGTCCAAGGTGGAGCCTTGGGCCTGCTGAGCCTCCCGCTGATCCAAGAGGTGCTGAGGGTGTGGGAAGCAGTTCCTGCACTGGAGCAGGAGCAGCCAGGTTGCAGTTCCTGCGTTGGAGCTGTTGCAAAACTTCAACTTCCCTGTGCTTCATTATTGAATTTGCAGGCAACCCCGACGAGGGGAGAGAGAATGATGATGCATCTGACTCCATCTTATCAGAAGGCTAATTAATTACTTTATTATACTATATTATTCTATACATTACATCTAAACTGAATCTGCCAAGCACTCCACTGCACAGAATCTCGTGGCTGTCACCCAACAGTCCCCACTCACACACACACACCTGGCCCTGATAGGCCAAGGAAACAAAACACCATCACTTTGGGTAAACAATCTCCGTATTGCATTCTGCTTTTGCACAAACACAGGCACAGCAAATGATAAGAATTGTTTATCCTTTCTCTGAGGTTCAGAGAATGTGAAACCCAGAAATATTCTTGGGAAGAATTGTGCTTTGCTTTTCTCTGTGAAGAGAAATGCGGCCGCACTTCGTGTTGCATGTGCTGCCAGCTCTGTCTCCGGCTGTGAGGAACAGCCTGATGGCAGGCCAAGGGTCTGTCCCCGAGCTCCAGGGAGACTCCAAGGAAAGGCAGGATGGGTGAATCCAGCTGTGCTCAAGGAAAGGCAGGATGGGTGAATCCAGCTGTGCAGCTCCCGGCGCTCGTCACGCGCCCGCGGTTCCTGATGGATCCCTCGTGCATCCAACGTCAAATTAGTGGGTGTGTCTTATAAACAAAAAGTAATAATCCCGTGAGTCAGAGCTGAAAATTTTCCCTTCTGTGCGAAGTGTTCATTATTCTGGAATTTTAAGTGAGGGAAGGGCTGAGTGGAGAGGGTTTGTGCTCGCTGGCTGCTTCCTCCAGCAGCTGTGGGGACATGGCCAGAGATGGCTCTTCTGATGCCCCRTCCTCTGCACACATTTTTAGGGCTGCTGCTGATGTCTTAAGGTGGCAACTTGCCTTCCTGACTGTGAGTCTAAGGAGAAATAATTTTATTGCTGTTTTTCTTTAATWTGATTTTGCCCACCTTGTTTTTTTTAAAGTGAATTCACAAAAACACCACAATTTCATAGTAGACGTATTTTCCCARAGATGTTAGCATCACATTTAGGCATGACCATAAGAGGGGCTTCAAAGACCTCAGTGATKTTGGGAATGCTCTGCTCCAGAGCCCAGGTTGGCACAGGTGTGTTTGATCCTCAGTTCTGTGATTSCCTAAGGGGAACTGCTGGATCTATTTAGATATTTAGAGAGAGGGTCAKACAAGGAGGGGCTGAGGGAGCTGGGAAGGGGCTGAGGCTGGAGCAAAGGAGGCTCGGGGGGCCCTTGTGGCTCTGCACAAGTCCCTGCCAGGAGGGCACAGCCGGGGGGTCGGGCTCTGCTCCCAGGGCACAGGGACAGGAGCAGAGGGAACGGCCTCAGGCTGGGCCAGGGCAGGCTCAGCTGGGCCAGCAGCAGCAATTTGCCCATGCAAAGGGAGCTCAGGCCTTGGCAGGGGCTGCCCAGGGAGCTYTGCAGTGCCCATCCCTGCAGGTGTCCCCTGCAGGTGGCACTGAGGGCTCTGGGCTGGGGACAAGGTGGGGATAGGTTAAGCTTGGACTTGGGGATGGGCTTTTCCCTCCTTGGGGTTTCCAGGATCCTCTGGWTCTCTGATCTTTATCATGGAAGGTAAATAGCTACAGCATGTCAGCATGTAAGTCAGGGGAGAATCGCTTTTCTAACCCTGACAAAGTGCTGCAGAAAAGGATCTGGTGGAAAACACAGGAACAACTTCCCTGCCAGTGTGGCCAGAAGACCCTCAGAGCACTTGGGTGGAATTCCTGAACTGCTGGAAGCATCACCCTCTGCTTTCAGGCTTTTTGTCAGCTGGAAGCCTCTGCCAGAGCTGCAGTGTGATGAGGAGCCTGCTCCTCATCTCCTCACATCTGGACCCTGTGCCATTAATGGCAAAAGCAACTCTCTTTTGCAACTCCATCCAAAAACTGCAGGCATCAGCCCTTCACAGCTAATGAGAGCTGAGCCRGGGGAGAGCTTCTCCTCCAGAGCCCCGTGACAAGTCAGCTGCATGCCTCTTGATCCATGTCATTTTATTCCTTCTGGAGACCTCACATAGGCACAAATAGAGAGATTTGAAAATAGTGTGGCTCCTGCTTATTTATCTTGCAATGAATTCAATGTCTTAAATCACTGCCCTGCTAAAAGCCCGTCTCTCTCCAAGATCACATCCTATGAGGTCAACTCAAGCAAATAAAATGGCTGCTAAATCTTTGCTTGTCATTGCAACACTTTTTATAAAAAAATTATTTTTATTTTTTAAAAATAACAGAACACTCCAGTATTCATTCCAGTGCCATAAACATGCTAAGTAATTGAGTATTTATCTGAAGAGAATGAGAAATGTGGAATTTATTTCTAGGACTTGAGCTTTAAATAAACAAGACACTTTTAAACATAACTCCATTTTGGATAATGAGCTGTTTTCATGGACATAATGGCTATTTGCAGCATGTTTTCCCATGACTTTTTTTTTTTAACAATATGACATTTAAATCAGACTAGTACAGAATCTTTGTGCATTAATAGAGGTCAGCTCCCCTCAGGAGTAAATATTTGTATATCTGTGGGTGTGTGATATGTCTCATGCAAGAACTGTGTGTAACAGTGGCAGTTAATTTGGTTTAATAATCAAGCTGTAAAAATCTAACAGATTGATCAAACTCATAAATTGGCTTCCTGGTACAAAAGGCATTAAATAAGTAGGTTTCCCTACTTCTAATAAATATTTTTTATGTAAATATATGGATGCACCTAAAGAAACATGATGGATCTACCACCAAAGTGCTGTGATCCCTGACTCTTAGGTGTGGAAAACTTCAGTGCTGTCCCATGAAAGTAAAATACCACACAGGCATGAGTATTTTCATGTCATGTGGCACTTTTTATTTAATCCAGACTGCAATTTTTATTTAATCCAGACTGTTTTTTATTTAATCCACTTTTTATTTAATCCTGCACTGCTGGGAGGAGCAGCTGCTTACAGCAGAACCAACTTGTGAGGACAAAAAGGGAGATTTCTGTCATCTGGCCAGCAAGGGGTCCACAAAWTTTCTGTTTTCCATAGGCATGGAGCATTTCTAGCCATGCAGGTTCCTCTGCTGAATCATCCCTGCCCCACCTACACAGAGCTGAGATTTGCCTGGAATAAGCAGAGATGCCTGAAATAGATGTGAGCAGACATGAGCAGCAGTGTTTGTCAGGGGAGAGAAAAGCACTTTGTGTTTCATTTTGTGTTCAGTGTCAGCTGCAGCCAGCTCGTGTTGGAAGAGAAGTTTCAGGCCTTGTTTTCCAGGAACTGGTGGGTTTTTTTTTTCCCCTTCTGTTGGTGTGAGTGGCCTGCAGAGAGGTCRTGGTGGTGCTTCCCCATCCTCTATGTTCTGATGAACCTGAGTGAGAAGGGATAAAAGGGGTTGTGGGAAGGTGTCTTGGGGTGGGGAAGCACAATTAGGAATGGGATGGAAGTAGATGAGATGACTTCATTCACACCAGGCATAAATCAAAGTTGAGCCCTGGCATTTGGAGTGCAGAAAAGATGGATTTGGGGGGCTGGTGGGTGAGAGCTGGACATGCCCTGTCTGTGTGTGCTGGGATCAGAAACCAAATGTGCCCTGGCCTGATCCCACAACATCACCAGCAGGAAAGGGATTGGGATTGTGTCCCTGTGCCCCCCCAGGTGATTCCCCACCTGCAGAGCTGCCCCAGCCCTGGGCCCAGCGCAGGGAGGAGCTGGAGCTGCTGCAGAGAGCCCAGAGGAGGCTCCAGGATGAGCAGAGGGCTGGAGCAGCTCTGCTGGGAGGAAAGGCTGGCACAGCTGGCATTGTTCACCTGCACAGGAGAAGCTTTGGCTGAGCTCAGGGTGGCCTTGCAGGGCCTGCAGGAGCCCCAGGAAAGCTGGAGAGAGACAATTGCCAGGGGATGCAGGGACAGCACATAGAGGGAATGGCTGCCAGTGCCAGAGGTCAGGGTTACACTGGATGTTARRAAGGGATTGTTCCCTGTGAGGGTGGTGAGGCCCTGGCACAGTTTGCCTAGAGAAGCTGTGGCTGTCCTATCCCTGGCAGTGCCCAAGGCCAGGTTGGATGGGACTTGCAACAATCTGTTCAAGTGGAAGGTGTCCCTGCCTGTATCTTGGAACTGGATGATATTTAAGGTCCTTTCCAACCCAAACCATGCTATGATTTCATGCTCCTGTTTGGGGGACAGGTCCTGCTGCTTAGTACAACACCCAGCCTGAGCTGGACACCCCTCACTGCAGGATTCCCACCAGCACCATTCCAGGGCAGCAGATCCTCCCTGGAGATGAGTGACCTGATCCACTTCCCCATATTAGATAACATCTGTCACGCTGGGCTTTGCCTCTGTCACACTGTGAGTGGCCTTGCCCAGTCACAACTGCTGGGTAAGTGAATTTTTGTTTTTGCAAGGGCCTGTCTCCTCCCCGCCCTCTTGCTAACCCACTTTTGGGCAAAGCTTCCCACTTGGAAATCTGCCTGTTCCATTAACCTCTGCAAGCAGGGTGGTGATTCCAGCTGCTGGGGTGTTTGGGAGCTGCTCCAGGAGACAACACTCCTGGGCAGCTCAAAACAGGCAGGGTGGGGGAGAACCAGCCTGGGCACAGAGGGTCCAGTGCCACCTGCTCTGCCCTCCTGAGTAACCCATAGAAAACTGGTTTTACTCCAGCCAGGAATCCCCATCTCCAACACAAGTTCAGCTCCAAGATGCCCACACCTCTTGTTTTAGAGTTTAGTGGGGCAGTTACACAGATAATTCTGTTGCAAACCTTCCCAGTTAGGAACTCACCCCTCAAAGCCTTGATGCCATTTGGTCATTAAGGTCACTTGGTAAATCTGTGCTAAAAAACATCCCAGTCCCACACTGCTCAGGAAAATCCCCACTGGAATTGGGGCAGGGCAAGCTGGGGGTGATGGGATTGTGTGAGCACAGTGCAGTTGGAACAGGGTTTTTTTTTTTTGCCCTTCTCTTTCCTTGGAGATGAAAGAGAAAGATCAGAAGAGGGTTGGATCCATTACCTTACTCGTAGGTGTGTGTGTGTACCTGGTACTTATTTACGTTGGCGTCTGTGTACAACTGGGCAGATAAAACCAAAGAATTTAGGACATATCTGGCACAGCCACACACACTTTCAGAGCACAAGATAAACAATAGATGATTGCATGTTTAAAGCATTTTCCTTGATAAAAGATTGAATAATTTACCAGTAATGACAGGGGAGCGATGGAGCGGTCAGCAAACCACAACGCACGACAATTGCACCACACCACCTCCAGCCATGCTGTTGGGGCTATTTTGTTTGTTTGTCTTGGATGTAATTATTTTTGGCAAGCATCTGTTGGAGTTTACAACAGAGCAGATCCAGTGGGAAATGCCCTATGGGAAGTGTGGAATGGAGTGTGAGCGTAAAAGCGGCGTGGAGGAAAACTGGAATTTTTTTTTTTGTGCTGGCTTGGAGGAGATGCACTGAACTGGAGAATGAGAATGGGCACATCTGGCAGAGACAGACCTGGGAAAAAGATTGTCCTGCCTGGTCCCAGCAGCACCTTTGTTGACCAGGGAAACACAGACTCATAGAATGGTTGAAATTGGAAAATATTCCAAAAATGGWTAAAATTGGAAAGRTTCCAAAAATGGTTAAAATTGGAAAAGACTCCAAAATGATCTTGTGCAAGCCTTCATGGATCACCACCTTTTCAACCAAATTAGAACACTGGTCCAGTTGTTTCTTRAACATCTCCCTGGGCAGCTCCTTCCAACACTTGACAACCYTTTCATTGAAGAAATTCCTCCTGYTTTTCAACCTGGACCTTCCCTGGTGGAACCTGAGCCCATTTCCTTTTGGGAAAAGAGGCTGTCCCCCACCCTGCCCACAGGACAGTGCTGCTGAGCTATTTCTCCAGCTTTCTTTGCCATGGCTGAGGCACGGGGCAGCAGCAGTTCATCCCCTTGGTGCTGCCAGCTGAGTTAGATGACGCCAAGSCGTGTGAGCTCATGGGTTCAACCCCTTCAGCTTGCTGGAGCTGATAGAAAATCACCAGCTTTGTCTAAATTACAGCTTGGCCCTCATGAGGTGTCAGGGAGTCAGGTCACCGTGTGGGTGCTGCTGTGACCTGGGTCAGTGGCTGCCTGCACCCTGCAGAGCTTGGGGACGTGGGTTTGGGCTCCTTCCTTGTGCCCAGGCTCCAGTGACACAGACTGGGAGGGGTTTTATCTT
Source organism: Cardinalis cardinalis (assembly GCA_014549065.1). NCBI lineage: Eukaryota > Metazoa > Chordata > Aves > Passeriformes > Cardinalidae > Cardinalis > Cardinalis cardinalis. Next base: position 387,635 of record JACDOX010000207.1, on the reverse strand, counting down.
CATGGACACTGTGTGAGCAAGCCTGGCCTCCAGATCTGACTGGGGAAAGGTCTTAACAGATGGTTCAGACTTGCAAAGCACTCATGTTTCACTGAAGAACAGGATTTATGGTGTATCAGACRTTCAGGACTATTTTTGTTCATCTCCTGTTTAGTTTTGCTTAACTCTTCATTTGCTTCTTTCTGCTTTGTCTTTGGGAGCATCCTGACCCATCTCCAAGCTGTCTCAGCAGGGGAATCAGGGTTTTCCAGATCTCTTTGGCTGTCCCAGATGGGCTTTCCAGATACTTTTCTCCCCCAATCCCTGCTTGAAAGACAGAAGCAGCACCCCCTGACCAGGGCAGAAAGGCCAGAGGGCAGAGCCAGCTCTTGCCCRGGCCCCCTCTCCACCATCCTGAGGAGCAGTTCCATGCCCAGGGCAGCCACAACACCCTCTAACCACCCCATGGCCATGCAGGAATTCTCCCACAGCCCTCCCCATTCCCCTTTGGCCAGGATTGTCACCCATCACTGCTTGTGCTCACCCTGTGTCCCAGTGCCCTGCCCAGACAGGCTCTGTCCCTGCTGCCACACAGCCAACCCAGGCTGGATTGCATGGGAATCCTGTGGAAAATCACTGATAATGCCTGGGCAGCAAACAGGTGATTTTACTGTACACAGCATCACACAGAATTTTACCATCTGTTTACAATCAGGTTGTGTGGGAGGGAGTTTAAACAATGGGGAGTTTTAAGGAGGGGAGGGGGAAATTCCTGTGACTTTTAAAGCTGAGATTGCAGATCTCAGGGAGAACTCAAAAAAAAAGGGATAAGAACCCCAAGGCTRCAGAAGAAGGGCAAGTGCATTGAGAAACATGAGTGCTAAAGCAAATCTGAGATATTTAAATTTTCTTCTGATTTCTCTTTGAAAGGAGTGAGATGAYTGGAGTCACACAGTGCCCTTGGCTCATCCCACATGGCATTTCAGGGCTTAAAAGGTGAAAGGCTCCMTCCAGCCCTGCTGCAGRAGGCTGAAAAGTTGCTTGCTCCTTSCCCAAAAGTTRCTATTCCCTTAGCAGAAAAGCAGGCTGGTTTATGACTCACCCATTCAAGATTATGTATTAAATAATAAGCTGGACTTTGAGCTGTGGCAGCTGAGAGGCAGCACATGTTTGCCATGCTCTGTTACAGGGGTGACAATTGGAAACCTGGCCATTGACATGGTGACTTGTGGACTAAGGAAAACCTCCTCACCTTCAGCAGGAGCTGGGGAAAGTAGCTTGGGTTCCCATGGTTTGGCATGGAAAAATCATTGTGTTAGATTTTAAAAAGAGCAGCCAGAACCTGGGGGATTTGAAGGTGTCTGACTGTTTGTGCTGAGCTGGGATTCACCTTGTGAGTGAGAGAGGAAACCCTGCTGAAACTGGATGGACAAAATATCAGTCCAGGRCAAGTGAGGGGAGGATTACTGTCCTGGTCTAGGTTTAATTAATTAATATTCCTGAGGAGGAGAACTGCTTCTTGATGCTTATCATAAAATCATGGAATGGTTTGGGTTGGAATGGGCCTTAAATTAATAAATATTCCTGATGAGGAGAGCTGCTTCTTGATGTTTATCATAGGATCATGGAATGGTTTGGGTTGGAATGGGCCTTAAAGATCATCCAGTTCCACCCCATGCCATGGGAAGAGACACCTTCCATTATCCCAGGCTGCTCAGAGCCCTGTCCAACCTGCCCTTGGACACCTCCAGGGATGGGGTACCCACAGCTTCTCTGGGAAATCTGTTTAAAACTTTTATGGCTTCTGCTGGTGGAGTCATGGCCATGCAGAAATATTTGTTTCTGGCCTTTACATCTTCCCCTACAGCCGATTCAGCTGTTTCACTGTGGCTTACAAAGCGTGGGCTTTGCAAACTTGCATTTCTAATTTTTCTCTTTGCAGACCTTTTGTTGTGGCTTGGGTGTTTCCCATGGGCCTGCTGCCTGCAGCAAGCAGAGCAGTAACMTTCAGTGTTGTGGGCCTGCTGAAAGTTTAGGATAACTTTATCCTGGGAAGCAAGATCAACCAGGGGATGAATTTAGTTTCATGCCAGGCTAACACTGAGACCATGCTGCAGACAGATYCCATTTAAAGTAAAGCTAAAATGGCAATGAAGACGAAGCCTGAAATGTAGTTAAAGAACTTCAGTTTGTTAATCAGTAGTGTTTAGATCTCCTTTTCTACTCCCGTCCAAATAAGCTCTGGCTACCCATCTGTGCTATGACCAAGCCCATTCTCTCTGCAAACACACACCCAGCCTCACAAAGCACCATTTTTCCCTGCAGAGGTGGGGTTTGCTGCTGTGATCTTGAAATTAGACCTGCAAGAATTTCATGTCACAATGTTTCTGTTTGCCTATCTCTGCTTGTTCATAGCAAAACAAAAAAAAACCCAAAAAAACCAAAACCAAACTGTGCTACATTTGCTGAGGCTGATGAGGTTTGACTTTGACACCTCAATGCCACCTGATCCATTACGAGCAAGAATTTGCCGCTGCCTGGCAGCTGTGGCTTAATTTTCCACGATGGTGCTTCCTTCCCTAGTTGTGCCTGAGGCAGATTCTGGTTAGGGACGGTTCCCTGTGCACAACATCTGCTCTGCTGTGTGCTGGTCACGAGATCTGCTGGGCTTGTGTGAGCCTGTGGTGAGCTCTTCTGGCACYGGCTTTTTCTGCGCACGGATCGCTGCCAAGTGTTTGGGGCTCCAGGCTCTGCCAGCTCCCCACTGCTCACACAGATGGTTCCAAAACCCTGTGTGCAGATCATTTCCCTCCTCTGACAGGCTGAGGTGTCTTCATGCTATGGTGCAGTTACGTTTTCACTGGAAGGTGGTTTCAAAAGTAAACCTCCATGTCTTCACTCAGCAGTCGTTCTTGAAAGCCAACTGAAGTTTCTGTCTGAGTTTTATTTAGGTAGAATTTGCTCCCTAGTGCAGCAGGCATTACCATAAAATCCTGTTTATTAGTAAACTCAGTGACCTGCCCTGGTGAAAATCCTTTCCCAAAGTCCCACCCTGTTCCTCGGCAGTAGGTGCAACCACTGAGTGACGTTAGTTTCGTAGTTTGAGGCTTAAAAAAAATTCCCCCAAACCAAACCAACATGTAATAATTTGCAGATGTTGGCAGACAGCGATGATGCATGAGTTGAAGCTCTCTTTGGGTGCCAAACCACAAATATATATATCATTTTTTATAGTCTCCCATTCCTGGAACTGAAAGARGCTTCAAAACAATCAATATGTAAACACAAATACAGAGCACTGCCTTCTGAGCAGCTCCAGTGCTGCTACTGCTGCTACACACAGAGGGCTTTTTCTTAGTGCCTGTGTCCTTCTTCAGAGCTGCTTTTTGTCTTTTATTTACAGGCACAGGTCTGCAGGGCCAGTGCTGCTACTGCAAAATGAGGGGAGGTGCTCACACTTTCTGACCTTTTAAAGTTGCTGACTGTATTGGTTTGGAAAGCCAGGTGTCTGCTAAGGAAGGCAGGAGCCTCCCCTGAAATGGAAAATGTAAACCCTCTCCCTCCAAATTGCTATAAAATTTAAATTAGGGGCTCTCAGGCAAAAAACATGGGAGCAGGAAATAACAGTTCTTTAATAGAGAAGAAAATAAAAGGATAAAATAAACAATGCAGTAAGAKAAAACAACACTGMCAGAGTCAGAACCCAGCCTGACACCCTGTGGGTCAGGGTGCTGGCAGCAGTCCCATTGGAATTGTGGCTCAGCCCTCCTGCAGTGBCAGGGGTGGYTCTGCTGGAGCAGGGATCCTGGAGAAAGGTGCATCTTCCTCTGAAGATCCAGGGGMAGAGGCAGCTGCTGTTCCTCTGGGGAATCCAGTGSAGAAGCYGTGCTGGTGTTCCAGAATCTCCAGATTRTATCCAGGTAGGAATGCTTGGCTCCTCCCTCTGGGCTCMCATCTCCCAATGSGATGCTGYAGTTCTTATCAGCCATGYAGWGACATTCAATGGCTGTTATCAGCAGGTGTCCCCTCATGAGGGAGGAGTGATTGTGGAAGAGATAAGGAAAACTGCCCACTGAACAGAAGACAACTGCCCTACAGATGGTAATAGAATACATCTTGCCYTGCARTCTGGAACACTGACCAGTGTGGGCTGTTTCAGGCTGAAACCAGGAATGAGTGATGTTTTATTTACTGCTGAATTTCCTTATGGGCTTTCTGCTTAGCAGCACCATGTCCAGGGGCTTTGAAAACTGAGGTTTTCTCTTCGTTCCTTGAAATCTTTATCACAAGAGTGCTYCTTTCCCTCCACTGCCCTCCATGGGTATTTTACTTCCAAACCAAAGGGTTTCTACCTTAGAAGATGAGTTTTCTTTTCACRTGAGGGCCATGCAGAAAATGACATCAAGCTTACTTTGAAGCTAATTTTGGTATCTTTTTAACACCTTTTCTTGCTGGGAAATGAGCTGATTTCATCACCCTGACAATCCAGGAAGGGCCAGGTTGTGGGCAACTGCAAACCACTTGCAGCCACTCTCTATCAAATTGAACTTTCCAGCATGGTCTGCCATGGCTTTGAGGTATTTGTTGTTAGATTGTGTCTAGGGCACCAGTCAGAAACTGGGACACCATTGGACTGGGTTTAGTACCGCCAGACATTGGAGAGAGAGAAGCTCATTCCCCAAAAAATTCAGGATTAGAAGTGCAGGGCAGCAGCTGGCAGGTGAAGGAGTACGATGAGGGGACAATAATCAGGAGGGAATTTGGTTCTCTCAGCATTCACTGTTGTATTCCTTCATGCATTTATTTATTGCAGCTCTCCTGCCAAAGACAAAAGTTTCAAGAAGACTTTAAAGAGGGGAATGAAGTTTCTGAGAGTTCCTTCCACAAATCTGCCCTGGAACGTAGGGGGAACTTGGGAGAAAACCCAGAGGTGCTTGTGAAGTGGCAAACTGAAGATGGAAGGGGCACTGCTGGCCAAATACAGTGCAGTCTGGAAGCCCAGCATCCAGGAGGGGTGGTGTGTCAAGGGATGATGAGATGCTGATGGTTTGGTGTGGTTTTTAGAGTGAAGGAAATTCCCCATGGAAAGAGTGTGCCAAGGTGAGGGAAACCATCTCTCTGCAGTATTTGAGATGTGTGGAAGCAGAAAGAGATTTTATTTATTGAGGCTAAAGAAAAAAAATGTGCTGAGAACAGATGTAAGGGATTGAAAGGCCACAGAGGGGATTTTTAGCTGCCTGGATGGGTGGGAGATCACATAATTTAGAGAGATGACAGAAGGAGTTTGTGTAAGCTGGACAAAGCAACCACAGGGACCTTTGATCTTACTGGTTAGATCCCAAATGGTACAAAGGTGTCAGAAAAACCAGGTGAAAAATGGGATTTTGTTCAACAAGGTCTTATGTAAAGTACTGAGCTTRGCTGAGAAGAAAACAACCATGTAGYTCTGTCTGCTCTCTGGAATTTCTTCAGGAAAAAACAAATTTTCAGCTCTGGGCCATGTGGAGCAAAAGCGTCTGCAGGACATTTGAACTCATCTGTTTGCTGTAGTGAGCACTAATAAGGATGTGAATGAACTGTGCTCCAGGAAAGATCCACAGCTGGAATGGAGAGCAAGGAGAACAGGGATTAGATGGACATGGTTGTGTAGGAATTGGGGTGGTTTGGTCTAAAGAAGTGAGGGATGGGAGACAATATTGTAATATAAACGGGTGCTGCCAAGATGAATCCATCCTCCTTCTCTGTGGTGATTAGGGCAAGAAGTCCCAGGCTTAAATTATGGCAGGAATAAGCCAGACATCAGGAAAAAAAAAAAACAACTTTCTACCAGTCTAAAAAACAAAATCAGGTTTAAAGTGGATGGAAAAGCTCTGCAGTCTCTGTCATTGGAGGTTGTTTCAATCTAGGTAGCCAAAAATGGTTCATCAAGGATGGCTGGGCCTGCCCAGCTCCCAGGAATGGGCCTGACATCCCCATGAAGTCTCTCCCAGCCCTGAAGATTCTCCCTGAAGATGAGGTTGCCCACAAGAATTAACATGAAKGATTAAAGGCAAGGCTACGCATGGGATAGGTCCTCCTTTCATGTGCTAAAAGAAGTTTAAAATCTAGGGACAGAAACAGCAGGCAACTGCAGCTCAGGGTAAAGGGTGGTATAAGTAAAAACATTGGCTGGGTGAAGACTTGAAAAAGCTCATTTAATGAGCTTATTTAATGACACTGAGTGTGTTTCCAGTGTGTCTCCATGGCAGGAAATTGTTACAAGAGGGCCTAGAATGAGAAAGGAAGAAAGGAAGCACTCAAAATGGTGAAGGGACTTGGAGATAGAAGAAAAAAAAGAGACCAGTCTACAGCTGGAGAGGGTTTAAAAAAAAAATTGTAGTATCAGAAAGAATCAAGTGCACTTATAATGYGAAAAGAAAAATGTTGGAAGAGGCATGGCTGTTCCTTCCAAGGGAAATCTGCAGACAGTTTAAGAGAGGGGTCACATGCAGACAAACCACCAACAATCTCCTCTCCTTTGTGCTCAGTCCCAGGTGCAGTCACAGAGGAAGAGGGACCAAAAGTGACAGAAGGGTCTGTGGGCTCCTTGTTCATCTTCTGCCATGTGGAACTGGGAAACTTCTCTGGAGAAGTGGAGACAGATGGAAGAGTGTAGTGATGAGTCAGAGGTGATGAGAAGGAAGCTGGGCTTTCTCATACAGGATCCAGAGTAGATTCCTGGGCAGGAATCCCTCTGGACAGCTGGAAAGTGGGACAGGGTAAGGATGGAGGGAAGTCGGTGCAGTCACGGAGCAAAAGGCATCAGTAGTGTAAGGAAGGGACAGAGAAAAAAGGTGTCAGATGTGCCAAGGGCTGCCAGTGGCCACGACAGACCTTGTGTTGGGAAGCAGGAGCCAGCAGGAAGGATTTGGAGGCATGTGAGAAGGAATCAGAGCTGTGCCACTGAGTTACAGCGAGGAAGGAGCTCGGAGTGGGTCCCAGCAAAACAAAAGTAGTCAGTGGTGACAGGTTGGAAAGTGTAGAAACACATATGTACAGTGACTGGGTGTGAAGACAAGGATTGAGAGATGATGCACAAAGAAAGTGGGAAACAGATGGGAAGTTGTGATCTGGGGAGAGGGATGGGAAAGGGCAAAGTGGAGTGACCAGCCTSGGGGCAAATGGGAAAGCACAGCCAGCAGCCGGGTGAGGATGATGGGCGATGAAGGAGACAGAGGACAGGAGGTAGATGGAGGGCCAGGACTGGAACAAGGGTGAGGGATGAAGGAGTGGGGATGTAACCTCTGGAATGAGAGTGAAAAAAGTGAGGACCACTGTGCAGAGCTGCATTTCTGGGGAGAGCTGAAGAGAGCCATGAGGAGCCTGGCAATGGGTGCATTCTGGGCAGTCACCTGCAGTCCTGAAATCTCTCATCCCCAGTAAATGCCCCTCAGCTCCTCTGTCTTCCTCCCCAGTACCTAATCAGCCTCTGAAGTTCTGAATTCCCAACTGGAAGYCTCTCCAGTGGGCACAGCCATCCCCCTGCCCACCTGGCAGCAGTGCCAGGTGCTGCTGCTGGAGACTAAAAGGCAAATTGCTTTTTGTATTCAAAGCCCAGACACTTGTCCCCTAGGTGAATCAGGGGACTTCTGCGTTTTAGAAAGAAAATCCAAGCCAGCAACTTTAAACTATGCACAAGCCTTGAGGGACCTATATCTCTCTGTGCATTATCCTGAGCCCAAATAGCACAAGTGTKTGAGCAAAAAGGCCATAAAGGATTTCTGGGTAAATTCTACATATTTTAAAAGAAGTTTCAATGGCTGCTGTGTTTCTCTCCAGCTGGTGGGTGAAGGCAGCCCTCTGTACAGGCTGTGTTCATTGCCTGGAATCMGCTGGCACCTGGAGCAACCTTTATTTGGCTGTGCCCAGGAGCTGAGCTGCAGCCCCCGAGGTGGAGAGAGCTGGCTGGGACACCCAGAGGGTGACACTTCCTTGGCAGGTCTTCCTGCACAGCCTGTGCCAGGGGCTCTGTGGGAAGCCTGAGGAAGCTGCAGCTCTTCTCCTTCTGCCTCCAGGAAAGCTGCAGCACGTCACTGTCACTGTCACTGTCACTGTCAGGGTGAGCATCAGTGCATCACCTCTCTCCCCCAGTTCATTCTGAGGAGTAGCAGTACACTCCAACAAAAAGTGCCAAATTAAAGGATAAACCAAAGGCCCATTTAAAGGATAAACCAAAGCATCCCTCTGAAAAATGGGTAGGACTTGGCTGGAGTTCACAGCATATGAGAGCMCCACGGTGTGAGCCAAGGCCAGGGGATTGGTATCCAACAGCTGAAGGGATGGGAAGTGTTTCAAACCTGAATCCCTTTCTCATGGCCCACCTCTGGGAAAGACTACAGGATCTCACATTGCACCAGCCGTGGAGATCTCTGTCAGAATCAGGTTAATTTACTTTTGGTTTTTACATGAACCAGTGCTATCAGGACTTTGCTTCTTTCTCAGTCACACCAGGTCCGTGGTGTCTGAGGCATGCAGCGATGATGCACAATCTTGCACAACGACCTCTTGTTCTGGGACTAAAAGCTGCTTGTTTACATAGTATAAGATGGCCTTTCAGCCATACAATGTTGCTTCAGTTTAATGACAGTTCTGAGTTTCCCACCATGCAGGAGAGCAGCGAAGTTGCGCAACCCAGAGCAAAGTTTCCCACGTGTGCTGCGACTCAGTGTGCTCCTGGTGTCTCAGAAATAGAAATTAGGGACCAAGACATCACATCCTAGCAGTGTGGAAGTCAGGGTGCTGTGCTTTTGGGCTGTTTTTTTTTTTTTTTTTTTTTTTTTAATTTAAATTATCTTCTCTCATAGAACAAACAACCTGGTAGTTATTTTGCAGAACAAGGGTGGGCTGTGTTTCCAGGGAGCAGCACCAGGRGACTTATCAGGCAGGATTCCTCTGAGCCAGCCACCCTTAATCCCTTTTACAGCACAGAAACAAATGCAAATAAGATGCAATTCCCCTCTTCTGGAGTGTCTGCAAGGTGCTCTGCCATTAAACACAATTACAGAGTGCAGCTCAAACCCAGCTTCCACTCCTTGCTTTAGAAACCAGGGCAGGGGCTCAAAGTTCAGCCCAGGTGTCTGTYTGCTCTTCAGCTGTAGTGTGAGGAGTGCTGAGTTCTCTCTCTGAATGCTCCAGSTGGTGTGGGATATCACCTGGCTCCTCCTCATGCTTCTCCCTGGGCATGGAGGGATGTTGGGACAACTCTCCTGAGCTTCAGCTTCGATCACCAGAACCCAGAGCCTCATCCAGCCTGGCCCTGAACACTTCCAGGCTGCCTCTTGATGGTTAATATTATAGTTTAATGCCTAAATAACAGTGCAGAATGTGCCTGGAGTGCCTTTAATGAGTTGCCATTATCATAAGGATTCCACACCGTTGGTGAATCTGTATTTGCAGRGCTCGGTGCCACGGGGGTGTCACATGGAGAAAGCACTTGCAAAAAAAGGTTAAGAGCTAAACAGACAAAAGAAACATTATTATCACCATTTCAGCTGAGTGAAGCAGGCCTCTGAGGCAGTGGTTACTCAAAAAGTCTGTGACAACCAGGAACTGGAAGAAAAATCCCTTTCCAGTTCTGCTTTAATTCAGATTTTATTAACCACAATTATGCCTTAAACACCTGTAAAGCTGAAATCTGATTTACTCAAAAAGTCAGTCAGTTGCTTCTCAGAGCTGTGATTAACGTTTGGGGCCCTAAATTTAAGTCTTTGCTTGGACTGGTGCAAACTCCTGAAGTCTGGAGCTGCCTCTGATTGTCACAGTTTCCTCTCAACTCCATCCACTACAGGCAGGTGTTTGGTCCCTGCATGTCTGCACAAGGAGCCTTGCCCAGTCATTTACTATTTTCTCCTTTTTTCCTGGATAAAATTTGATATATTCCACCAAATAGGTTCCATGAGGACCTACAGCTCTTTGAACTAAACAATAATCTAAATAACTAAGTTAATTCTGCAGCAGCCTTCTCAGCAGGTTGGCATTGATGCTTGAAAATGCATTTCCTTTCTGTTTGTTTTTCCTCATTCTTTCTCTGAAGGAGTGTTTCTTTAAAGCTTTTCTTTTATATATATATATATATATATATATATATAAAAATATATAAAATATATATAATTATTTTACATAATATATAAAAAATACATCTATTTATATATAAAAAGAAAAAAATATAATATATAAAAAATATATCTATTTTTATACATATATACACACACACTTATAGTTATACATATTTGTGGGATTTTTTTTCCCAGAGTACAACATCTAGAGCTCTATTATGATTTAGCTGTTTTTTTTCCAAGTTCATGTCTTGGCTCTACAAAGCAGCTGCACTCCCTGGAGATCCTTTATTGTAACTGTGTAAAACATTATGAAGTGTGGGAAAAATCTTGATCTCTTGTTGTTTTTGTATTTCTTTGTGGAGGGGGGCTTTTTTTCTTCCCCCCTTCCCCAAGACAATTGATTTATGGGAGAGGTCTCAGCCAGCCCTTCTCATTACCTCAGGGTTTTTTTATGGTTTGGTATAAAATACAGCCAGCATTCAAAAATCTTTCCTTGACTCTTCACCCAATGGTTCCCCCATGCTGGGGGATGTTTCCTCTTCCTTCCTCTCCTTTTTTTGGGATATTTGCTTCCAGGTTTGCTGCTGGATTGGGAGTTGCTCCTCCATGGTTTTGGGTGAAGTTTCCTTGGCTTCACCCACCCTTCACACACTGATGTTGCTGTTCCCTTCCTCTCTTGCTTCCTGCACTTGGTTGGCTGATTTCTTATCTGATTTTCCTTCTTCCTTTTATGAATCTGGAAACATATTCCTGACTATTAGAGAGAAAGGCAATACACCAGGCTAGCATTTTTCTCACACACCTTTTTTTCTGCCAGAGGTCGTGAATTTTTGACTCAAATAAAAATAGAAAACCCCAAAACCAAACCAAACMAACAAACAAAAAACAACACCCCCCAAWAAAGGTAAAAAATGGGATATGAGGGAAGTTAATAGGTTGGGCTGGTGCTAGGGAGTTGCATTTCCTCTCTTGCTGGGTTCTCTGGTATGAATGCAGCTGCACACGTAATGGGTTAGGTACTGCTGAATGTCCAAAGAGTATAAAATTCTGTTAAAATACATGATTGTGGAGGGGAAAATTGACAAGGGTTAACAAGGGATGTCTCACCTTTCTTTCTTTCTTTCTTTCTTTCTTTCTTTCTTTCTTTCTTTCTTTCTTTCTTTCTTTCTTTCTTTCTTTCTTTCTTTCTTTCTTTCTTTCTT
>JACDOX010000207.1:355456-376132 GCA_014549065.1 Cardinalis cardinalis | reverse complement strand
TTTCCTTTCCTTTCCTTGAAATTTCCTTTCCCTTCCCCTTTCTCTCTCCCTTCCCCTTTCTCTCTCCCTTCCCCTTTCTCTCTCCCTTTCTCTCTTTCTCTTGTGCTTCCACAGTTTTGCAAATTCTGTATTTGAGGGGTTGTCCCAGGGAATAAATGCCATAATTCTCTGTGCTGAGCTCCAAGGTCCCTTGCAGACACTTGGATAGGTGGAAGGATGAATTCACACAAATTCAAGATATTTATGTGCTGCTTTAAAAATACACGTTAAAGATCTAAAAGGCCTGTGAAGCTGGACTTTTCATTCTTATAAAATCCATTTAAGATACTTAAGAAGGTGGACTGATTCAGAGAGAAATTCAAACCTAAAACTAAATTTTCAAGTGTAATCACACCCAAGCTCAGCACAGAAGGCCTGTTTTGTAGTTGGTTTGKTTTTTTTTTCCCTGAACTACTGGTGAAAATGCCAAGCCAGCMCAGCCTGTATTCCATGGGAAACATTGTGAAAGTTTTGACTTAATTTCGCTTCATTCCTATTTCCCAGAAACTGGAAATTTACTTTCTGAAATTACTGCAAACATGCTGTTTACTAATGAAATAAATAACAGCAGCTGGGAGGCCGAGGACAGCGAGGATTTCGTAAGTGGCTGCCAGGATGATGGGGAGCTGTGGCTGGGAGCAAACCTGCTGCCAGCTCTGCTCTCAGAGCAGATGCTGAACCCAGCTCAGCACTGGGAGCCTGGGAGCTCTTTTGCCACGGCTTTTTCTTGAAAATCAGCATTTCCATGATGGCAGCGGGGAAAACAAGTGAAGGTTTCTACCTGAAAGGAGGTTGTAGCAAGGTGGGGRTCRRGCTGTGCTGCCAGGGCACAGGGACAGGAGCAGAGGGAACGGCCTCAGGCTGGGCCAGGGCAGGCTCAGCTGGGCCAGCAGCAGCAATTTGCCCATGCAAAGGGAGCTCAGGCCTTGGCAGGGGCTGCCCAGGGAGCTCTGCAGTGCCCATCCCTGCAGGTGTCCCCTGCAGGTGGCACTGAGTGCTCTGGGCTGGGCACAAGGTGCCCRTGGGGCACAGCTGGCACTCCATGGGCTGGCAGGGCTGTGCCAACCTAAATGATTCTACAATTACGACTAAATTCAAAAAGATCTTACAGCTCATCCAGTCCCACCTCCTGCCATGTGATAAAAACGAGAGCAGGCTCCCGGTACTGAAGTGATTTCAGCTTTTATTATAATAGAAAGAAAGTCCCAAAGCGTGAGGGCCCACGGGCCAAGCAGGAGCGGTCCCATCGCTGGGCCCCCGATGTCCCTGCACACATTCAGTGGGTCAGAAGCCGCTTTTTATCTTGTTTTTTGTCCCTCTGGATTGGTTCCTTTTTGGAYCCTTCATTTGCATGAAGGTTTAAGGTTCTTGATTGGCCTGTTACAGTTCTGCCCGGGCTGGATCGTGGTGCACTTCACTTACATGTAATACGGTATGTTCAGTACCGTATTTCTTATAACTACCCTTTTAACCCCTTTTACAATATAATAACCAAACTAACAGTACATGCTTAACCATCTAGCAACTATTTTAAAACAGTTTCTAACCTATTTTTAACACCATGGACAGGGACACCTTCCACTGTCCCAGGCTGCTCCAAGCCCCAGCCTGGCCTTGGACACTTCCAGCCACAGCTGCTGTGGGCAGAAAGCAAGCTGATAACCAAAGAGCACATCACCAATCTCTATGATAAGGTGTGTTTTCAATAGGATATGTTTTGGCTCCTTTGCACTTCTCTGATGGTTCAAGTTTTACCAACCATGAGACCAGCCTGCTTCAAGTCTTGCTCCTTTCCTCAGTCTCTTGGGCCCAATATTTGATAATTTGGGCATTGGGCACAGCTGGGACTCCATGGGCTGGGAGGGCTTTGCCAACCTAAATTATTCTACAATTAGGACTAAATTCAAAAAGATCTTACAGCTCATCCAGTCCCATCCCCTGCCATGGACAGGGACACCTTCCACTGTCCCAGGCTGCTCCAAGCGCCAGCCTGGCCTTGGACACTTCCAGCCACAGCTGCTGTGGGCAGAAAGCAAGCTGATAACCAAAGAGCACATCACCAATCTCTATGAAAAGGTGTATTTTGAATCTTGTATTTTTTGACTCCTTTGCACTTCTCTGATRGTTCAAGTTTTACCARCCATGASAKCAGCCTGCTTYAATCTTGCTCCTTTCCTCRGTCTCTTGTGCCTAATRTATGATAATTTTTCAGTCCCTGACTCATGCTAATGGCCCACACAAAGATGAGCTAGATAAGCAGGAATATCCCCTACAACGATGCCAAATATTGAAAATCRGCTCTACAGCAAGGAAAGAAACTTTTTTATATTTTTATTGATTTTTATGTACACTTTTTAAAAGCATTTAAGAGTTTACACTTTCATCTCAGAGGGCTGGAACAATAACACATCACTTCCTGCCAAGGGCTGGTGCACACAGACGGGGTTGCWGTAATTTACATGAATTTACATAATTCACAGACCAAGAATCATTTGATGCAGGGATAAATGATATAAAACGAGATAAGCTGCAGCAAAATTTGCATTTCAGCTTGTGGTCATCCAGGGGCAGAGAGGGGCAGGATTTATTGTGGTTTCAATATTTGTTTTCAGATTATTCCCACAGCTCTCCTCGGTGTGTGCTGTGTTTCCTATCTGTCCTTGGTATCCARCACTTCCAGACAGACCCAGTGCAGAGAACAAAGCTGCTTGTGATGGTTTTTAATTAAGTGATTGGTGCATGCACGTGTTGGTAAATTTTTTTTTTGCTTTAAAAKTACCAAGGTTTTGACTTCTGGAGGTGGAATGTGGTCCTGCTTTGCTTCTATCCCACTCGGAGCAGGTTAATGCTCCGGAGGCCTCTCTGCTTAGATCTCCCTTCATTCCCAAAGCCCTGCCTCTGGTGTGAGGTGATGGATGCCTGGAAATGAACTGTGGGGGGATTTATTCCGGGAGAGGAGATAAAAATAACTCAGCTTGTTTCTCTCTGCCCTGAAACTTTGGACATTTTGCGTGAATTATGAGCAGCCAATACGTCTTGTTCTCGAGGGGGTCAGGTAGGGAAAAGGGGTTGGAGCTGGCAAGATAAGCCTTCCCTAGAAATGAGGGACACATCCAGAAATAACYCAGAGTTTTCAAAGTCTGGGGGGCTGCCCAGTGGTTTAAGGAAAAAAAACCCAATCCCCTAGGACATGAAATCCAAACAACAAAAAAAGGCAGCACTTTTGCAGTGCAGCTAAATAGAGGAGCAAAGAGAAAGTACCAGGAAGGGCCATTAGAGAATAATGCCCCTGGAATTAAATAGATAACTTGGAGGCAGGGGATTTCCCCAGGCACGATTTGGCTGCATGCCTGCCCCAGTAAAGCAKTTTTTGACATTAAGGCAACAGCAGAGAGAAACTGGGACTTTCAAAGGCACTTTATCTCCAGTTGTTCCAGTCTTATTTTCTAATTGGCCTGGACTCTAGACAATAAAAGGGCTGACAAATGCTGCAGGAGTAAGAGTATTAGTAACTAATGCACTTAATGGTCATGAATAGACTTAATACATGAGGAATGAATTCTCCTTTATTTCACAGGAATTCAAAGGAACATTGCCATAGGCATTAATTGCATTTAATTCCATGTTAGGGCCCATTCATCCTACCAACAACTTGGAGAACAGCCCAAGAGTAAATGTGATTCTCTCTGGAAGTGTTTCTTCTGATCAAATACTTCAAATACACAAAACTGAAAATGTTTTTGTGACATTGCAATGAGTTTTTAATAATTTTTAAATGCAGTCTTAAACCAACCTGCTTTTCTGAGTGTAGAAATTGGCTCTCCAAAACAAGCAGAAGTACAGATGGATGCAATATTTTTATTTTGTGCTTCAGATGATACCATATGCCAAGCCTTAGGARGTGCTCAGCTGCCAAGAAGGTACAAATAGAGATTTCCAAAAGGTGAAACTGCCACGTTTTCACACAGCAGGGCTCAGTGAAGTGTCAGCCTGTCCTCAGAGAAATGGTGGCTTCTCAGTTGAGAAATTCTAGTTTTGCTTTGTGGCACAGCAATTTCTGTGTAATTACCTTCTCTGCGACCCTTCAAGGTAACTGGGAGTGCTCAGTTTTAGCTGAGGGAGGCCATGGGGGATGTTTGTGAAGGTGAGTAGTGGCTGGGGGTTCAGAAGGTGGTAATGGCTTCAAAAATTCATATTTTTAAGGTGGGTAATGGCTGAGGATTTAGAAGGTGGTAATGGCTTCAAAAATTCATATTCTTAAGGTGGGTAATGGTTTCAAAAATTCATATTTTTAAGGTGGGTAATGGCTGAGGGTTCAGAAAGTGGATAATGGCTTCAAAAATTCATATTTTTAAGATGGGTAATGGCTGAGGGTTCAGAAAGTGGATAATGGCTTCAAAAATTCACATTTTTGAAGGTGGGTAATGGCTGAGGGTTCAGAAGGGGGTTGGGGACCATCTTTGTCTTATCAGAGCACATCTCCTGTCACTCAGGCAGTGAATTATCCTGATTTTCACCTCATACCAAGCCCACGGGCAGCATAAACAATGTGATATCCCAAATAATCCTCCAGCTGTGGGTATGGAAACACTGTTCAGGAAACAGAAAGGGGTCAGATGCTCTCTTTTGGGGCCAGCAGGCTCATTCAGCTTTCTCGCAGGAGAGGCCACAGACAGCTGAGCCATCTCCAGAACACCTTCCTGCCTCTTCCCTGCACTCACCTAGCTCTTCATTCCATGGGATTTGTTTGCAGCCCTTTCCCACAGCTGGGATGGTGCTGGCAGGGCTTGGGAAGGCAGTCAGCCTAAATTTAGAGCACCCTGACCAGTCCTTAAAAACTAAACCTGTGCCCTGCTTCTGCCCTCCCCCCACTCCCCTGTGCTTTAATTTAAAATGATTTCACGTGCCTTGAGCTGGCAATGTGAACCAGTGTGGCTCTGGTGGCAGCASGAAAATTCACTGATTTACACGAGCTGGGGGTCATGGGATTGTTTGGGTGGGAAAAGTCCTTTAAGATCTTCAACTCCGACCATCAACCCTGGCCTGGATCAGGAATGGAGTGGCCAGCAGAGCAGGGAGGTCACTCTGTCCCTGCACTGCTGAGGGCACACCTGGAGTGCTGTGCCCAGCTCTGGCCCCTCAGBTTGGGAAGGACCTTGGGACACTGAGCAMATCCAGAGGGGACAACGAGGCTGGAGAGGGGCTGGGAACACAAACCCTGGGAGGAACCCCTGAGGGAGCTGGGGCTGCTCAGCCTGGAGAAAAGGAGACTCAGGGCTGCCCYCATCCCTCTGCACAGCTCCTGAAAGGKGCCTGTGCTCACCTGGGGCTGGGCTCTTTCTGCAGCAGCACTGACACAACCAGAGCACACAGCCTCCAGCTGCCCCAAGGGAAATACAGGCTGGAGAGCAGGGAAAAGGTTTTTGCAGCAAGGGTGAGAAAGTTCTGGAATGGCTGCCCGGGGAGGTGGTGGAGTCCCCATCCCTGGGGGTGTTTRACAAAGCCTGGATGTGGCACTGGGGGCCAGGGCTCAGTTGAGCTGTTGGGGCTGGGCTGGACTCSATGGTCTTGAAGGTCTCTCCCAACCCAGGGATTCTGGGAATTCTGTGAACCCGCCACTATTGTATTTTCTGGGACCACCATTGAAGGGAAGAATGATGAATCTGACTCCATGTTCTTTAAAGCTAATTTATTATTTTATAATGCTGTGTTATATTAAAGAATACTATACTAAACTATACTGAAGAATACAGAAAGTATACAGACAGAAGGCTAGAAAATACTGAAGAAAGCTCGTGACTCTTTCCAGAATCTCGACAGAGCTTGGCCCCATCTGGCCATKGAGTCAAAACAATTCACAGCAGAAACCAATGAAACAATCACCTGTTGGTAAATAATCTCCAAACCACATTCCAAAGCAGCAAAACACAGGAGAAGCAAATGAGATAAGAATTGTTTTCCTTTTTTTTCTGAGGCTTCTCAGCTTCCCAGGAGAGAAATCCTGGCAGAGGRATTTTTCCAGAAAATATGACAGTGACACACCACCAAACCCTGTCCWTAAGCACCTTTTTGAACACACCCAGGGACAGATCTGCCAGGCTGTGACAGAGACACCAGAGTGCTTCAGACAGCAAATGAGAGGATTTTAAAAGCTGTTCCTTCCCTGGGCACTTTTCCCTACTGACCCCTAATAGAGTACATGTGATTATTAGTGAGAGTTGGGTTGTGCAGCCTGGAGAAGGCTCTGGAAAGACCTTCCAGCACCTAAAGGGGCTCCAAGAGAGCTGGAGAGGGACTTTTAATAAGGGCATGAAGTGCTAAGAGAAAGGATAGAGGCTTTCCATTGACAGAGGGCAAGGTTTAGATCAGATACTAGGAAAAAAATCAGTTTATTAAACATGGAACAAGCTCATCCTAACCTCTGTTTCACAAAATTAGACATGTTTCTTCCCCAAATTGGGAATTCTTATTTTCAAATAAGTTTGGGCTATATTAAGCCATTAATTATTAGTTTTTGTAGCAAACTCATTATCTCCTCCCCCTTCAATATTTCACTGCAATTTTGTATTCTGCCTCTGCTATTTATTGGCAGGTTATCTTTGGATAGAGGAATAATGGAAATAGAACAAAGGAGTTAGAATTGTAATTTACAGATCTTTAAATTTTTCCTTAGAGGGCTGAGATGCAAAAGTACTGCAATTTGTAAAATATGACTTATAAAAAGTTGGGAAAATGTCTAGATAATTTAGAGCGACCCAGACTTCCATAACTTCCTTGGCAATGTCACAATTACAAATTAGGAAGGATACACTTTTCGCAGTGATAAAATCCTCCCCCTGGAGATAAAATATTTCCAGAGTTTGTGATCTAAACACGACGTGCAGGAAAACCACACAGGGCGGTTGGATGGGCACCAGATGGACACGGCATTTTTGGGTTGTCACCCCGTGCCAGTAACCAGAAAGGTGCTTCCAAAACTCCATAAATTGGGAGTGGGGGTGTGGATAAACATCAGCAGCCATGCTGAGCCCCAGCACCTACCCTGGGGGAGATCTGTGTGCCCACTTTCTCCAGGGAGTTTGTGCCAGCTGGAATTTAACSTGCCAGGCTCTCCCCAAAACCCAGAGCTGTGCACAGAGGAAAGGAATATCCCCCAGGAATCATTGGGTGATATTTCAGTGCCACCCTCAGAACAAACCCATGTGGAGCTGTGTGGCTTTGCTGGACAATTTGTTTGCAGGGAGGATGGAGGAATGGCTGTGGTCACCCACAGAACCATAGACGGCACGTTCRGTGCTCTTGTGGGTGTTCTCCTTGTTCAGCTCACCACAATTCAGCAATTATTCATCCCAGCCTTTAAATGCTGCCCAGACAATGGGTTTGCTGGTGGTATGAGGAATTTCTGCATCTTCCCAGGCCCCACCATGGGCAGGGGGGGTCTCCCCAGGGGTTTGCAGCAGGAATTGGGCTGATTTGAGGAGAAATGGTCGCTCTCTGGGCCAATGACGCTGCTTTCCCTTTGYAATGTGTGGTACAAGAGATCCTCTCCTGTTACCTGTTCATAACCCCCACAATGTTCATAATCCCCAGCTTAGAAATGCAAACCCAGAAAGAGGAACAAAGGCTGGGACCCTGCCTGCATCTGGGATAAAAAGTGGTGAGGAACACAAGGAGACTCAGGACCAGGATGCCCATGCTGGAAAACACCTTTTCCCCTGAATCTGTGTAAGCACACAGCTGAAACAGGATTTTTGGCCACCAACTGACTGCATAATGCCCTTGGGGAGGGACCTGTMTGCTGCCAGCAAAGCCAGCAGGTCCTCTCCATGGCCATGGGAGAAGAGGAAAGCATGGATGTCTCAGATCTTCACTGCAGTCATCAGAGCTTTATGAATATGTGTTGTTCGCTCCTTGAATTTACAGCATCTCTCATATAAAATGTGTCAAAATGCTCCCCAAAATGCTCTTTGAGAAAATAAAACCCCCTGAAACATGCCCCTGCTGAGGGTGCTGGTGCTTTGACACACAGGAAACGTTGAAGGTGGTACCCAAATGAGCAATGCCAGGAGGTSCACAGGCAGAATAAACCAGACCACAGCAAGATTTAAGTTTTGCTGGAAGTCACACCTACAGCAGCAGCAGAAAAAAAAATTAATAAAAATCAGTTCTCGTTTTGCAGTGCTGAGGATGGAACACCTCTGCTTGCACAGCTCAGCTCTCTCCCCTGCAGCCTTGCAAAACAGGGTTGCCTTGTTTCTGCTGTGCCTGAGCATGAGGAGAGAGCCCCCAGGGCATTGCTGAGGGCCAGATCTTCATGGGCAGGAGCAGCCTGCAACTCCTGAGTGCCCTCACTGCTGATGGGGAAAAAGGTGCCCCTCGAAATGCCCTCAGGAGTGCTCTCTGTGTCACCTGAGAATGAGGGGACAGCCCTGTGGACTGGTTAAGGCTGTCACTGGGGTTTGTTCCTTGCCCCCCTGAGCAGGCTGCTTTACCTGGGGTGTTCTTCAGAATGATTCCATGACCAGAATTACTCCAGACTCCTCCCCATGCTCTCTCTTCCTCCTGCCTCGGGGTTTTGTTTGTGCATGGCAACAGCCTTGGAGTTCAGAGGTACCTCAGGGCAGCAGTGTAACTGAGTTACCAGCAGTGGCTGTAAAATGCACTGATAAAGCAGAGCAGATGTTAAAGTGCAAACACAGGTTACCCCAAGTGGCCTTGTGGGGCCACTCTGCCATGGGTTTGGTGACGTTGTGCTGACTGGAGACACCCTCCTGCAATCACAGAGCTGAGACATCCCACAGGCTCTTTGCCACTTGAAAGCTTCTCATCAGCAGGGCCTGCTGGATATTATTCCCTTTCCCAGAATCATGGAACCACAGAATGGTTGAGTTGGAAGGGACCTCAAAGCCCATCCAGGSCCMCCCCTGCCATGGACAGGGACACCTTCCACTGTCCCAGGCTGCTCCTGCCCATGGGACACTTGGTCTTGGGCACTGCCAGGGATCCAGGGGCAGCCCCAGCTGCTCTGGGCACCCTGTGCCAGGGCCTGCCCACCCTSMCAGGGAACAATTCCTTCTGTATGTCTTACTGAAATTTCCATCCTTTCACTTTGAACCCATTGGTACATTAATTACCTCCAAAAATAATCTGGCATGAACACAACACCCTGTTTTTCCAGCTCTAAGAAAAGAGGGGGAAAAAACCCAAACCCAAACATATTCTTCTGGATCACAAATGTCTAKAATTCATATTCCCAGCTTGGCACAGAGAACAACCTCCTTCCATGGGGTTAAGGCACAGCAAACAGAAGGTGTGATGAATGGCTGGGGGATATTGTTAGCACGTGTGCCTGGCACTTGGGGAAAGAAGAGATGAAATATCTGACTCGCATTTTCCAGTCATTTTCATCCCCCACCAAAATAAACTTCTCCTTGTGTAAACGGAGGTAATTAGTTAATCCACATACTGCCAGTATCTGCTTTGATGCAAAATCAAACATTGTCCTGCATCCAGGGGATTTTTTTCCTGCAACAGAAATAACAACAGAAGTGATATATTCGAGTCCTGTGAAATGGACTGGAACATTTGGCAACGTGTGCAGGTCTTGGAATATGTGTTCTACTGAGACTAAACCGTGCTGAATATAATCCTTTGAATTCCCAATCTCACACTCATTGAAAAAAAAAGCTCACCAAAGCCCCTTCCCAAAAACAGAAAAACAGTGGAGTGTTTATTGAGCAACTGTCTTTGCCYCTCCAGTCAAAGGGGGTTTTGTGCTGTCCACCTGCAGATCTTCTGAACTTTCCTCCCGCTTTCTCCTCCTTTGTGATCATGAAAGCTTTTCCACTCAAAAGCACAAAAAGGCATTTATTGTTTTTATGTGCAATTGCAGACCTTCCTATGAGGAATTTCCAGGCAATACAGTCAAAATACAGAAGGTCCTCAATTTTAAAAATATTTAGCACCTCCCTATTTTTTTTAACACAACAGAGCAACGTCCAAAAACCTGAAGGAGGAAACCTCTTGGTGCTGGCACCCTTTGGTGTCTCATTCCTGAGTAAATGCACCGTGATGCTGCTGCTGCAAAGTGACCCCTGGTGTGACACTGKCTGTGAGCCCCTCCTGCCACCCTGCCAGGCTGTTCTCGATGCCTCAGGTTTGAGCTTTTCTATTTTTTCTATATTTTTTCTATTTTTTTCTATTTTTCTATTCTGCTGCTTTAGTGTCTGGGATATTATGGGATGGTGAGCTCTGTGCACAGAGCAGGGAGACAAAACAATTCCTGCTCCAGCTGGGCACCMAGGACAAATGATCCAAATCTCAGCCCMAGAGCACAAACACCGTGGGCTGGAGAGAGAAAAACAAGCAGGGTGGGACTGCAGGGGCTAAAGCTGGAATGGGACAATGAACTGCAAGGTGCAAATGGAGCAGAACTGATCCCAGGGASAGASCCCGTGCCCGGCCRTGCATTTTGGGGCCATTTTGGTTCATCTTGGGTGCAGCCCTGGCTGGGCTCTGGTGCTGCCCAAGGTGCATCCATGGAGGTCTTTTAATAAATCCCTGCTTTATTCTTTAGCTCTGTCTAGTCTCTTCACAAGGCATCATTCTCACACCAGCCTGATCCTCTGTGTGCTGGTTGTCTCACTCAGCTCCTGCTGCCCCAGCAGAGTAACCAGGCAGTTCCTCTGCTGTTCTTTGGCAGCAGTGATGGTTTAATGTCATTCYTTCATCAAAACTCTCCCTCTTTTTGGGGCAGGAACAGTGACTACTTTGTAAAGTTTAGAATGTGTCTGCTGAAGGAATTTCTGGGACAAGTGCAGGCTCCAAGTGAGCTCATTGCTGTTCCCACTTGATCTTGGGTTGTCACTGGCACCGAGGGATGCCAAGGATTTGCCACAGGCCCGTGGGTGGCACGAGTGCTTAGCCAGGCAATTTCTGGGCTAATGCAAAACTAGTGAGTCATATAAGCTACTTCTTAAGAAGATCAAGCCTCTCTGGCTCATTAAAATCCAAATTGAGTGGGGAGAGCCCAGACACGACAGCTCGATGAGYCGGATGGGCTCTTACAACATTTATTTTGATACTGTAAAAACTGCGGCCAAGACGTGACACCGAGCCTCAATCTGGAGCTATCTGGGGATATTTGTCCTAATTTAATCCCAGCAACCACTAAAAAGCACCACCTGCAYGTCCCTCTCTTGGCCAAAAATCTGGACACAAGCCTCTTGTGTTAATTTAAGTCTTATCTGCAGGATTGAAAAGTCTGCTGCTCCTATAACCTTTTTTTTTCCCTTTTTTTTTTTAATAGGTGTTAATGTTTCTGGATACACTTAAAAGGAGACTTTACAGATGTATATGATAGTACTTACCAGCACATCTGCAATTGTAAACCAGGCATGCCCTGCAAATTGCACAATCCATCACTGCTATTACTAAGCCCTGATAAAACAACTGCTTTTGTGATAAGTGTTCAAGCCCTTTCATATGTTACTTGAGTCAATGATAAAAGCTGCAGTTAAATTTTAATAGGCCATGTTTACAAAGGCATTTTTTAACTAATGCCAAAATACACAATCTTTAGCCTGTATTTTTATACACCCCAAGGTGGAGTCTAGGTTATTTTTATGGTAAACATATGGAAGCTTGGTTGACTTACTATTTTTTTCCAAATAAAGTTGCCTTTTTTTTTTTTTTCTTTCATTAGACTGGGCCTTTTCCTTGATGTTTTCAGGCTGTTGGAGGAATTGGGAATGATGGATATATTGTGACTAAGTTTCTCCCCCTTTTTTGGAAAGATAAAGGGCTGGCATGCATTCATGGCTTTACTTCAGTTAAAAACAAAGTGTACAAAAAAAAAAAGAAAAGAAAAAATTTGGGCATATGGCTAAATGATCTGAACCTGACAAGCTTTTTCTTGGAAAAGCCATTTTTACCTGCTGGAGAACTTCTGAATCTTTGCCAAAAAAATAAAAATGCTGGGTCCTTTTCTAGAAAAATATAATCTCTGTGGTGCTATTCATGTATTACTTTTTTTTTTTTTTAATTGTGGTCCACATACAAAAGGATCAAAAATAAATAATCCACAAAAAACCCTTCTCCTGGGGCTTGATCCAAGGCTTGTTTCACCCGAGGAAGATCTTTGATTTGGCAGACCAGATCTGGGSTGAATTCCTGCAAAAGCAAAAAACCTTCAAAACTCTGTAGAAATAGGAAGAGCCATGCTTTGGGATGAGGAAAAGRGAAAGGGAAAAGGGGAAAGGTTCTGTTGGATGCTTTGGCTGTCACTTAGACCTCACTCAGCTGTCTCAGGGCTCAGTGGGGCRCCTGCCCTGAGCAGTTTTTAACCCTGCCTCAGTTTCCCCATGGTTTGTGTGTAAAGCTGGTGCTCCCTGCCCGCAGAGTTTATCACAATATTAACAGTTTGTTGCTGAGTGAATGAGTTCACAGGAGATACCGTTAAGTGAGAGGTCCTAAAAGCCATAAAATGTTACAGCTCAGGCCTGGCTAATAACTGTGGTGATGGATGAATGTTAATGCACAGGGACACGCACTGGGATTCACTTTTTGTGCCTTGTGTGGGACACTTTTGCGCCCAAATGGGACTGAGAGAACCCTGGCTGCTGGATTTTCACAGGATCACAGGGTGGTTTGGGTTGGAAGGGACCTTAAAGCCCACCTGGTTCCACCCCCTTGCTAYGGACAGGGAGCCTTCCACTAGATTATTTTTATTTTATATCTGTGCTCTCTGTTTCTTTCTCATTTTGACGTTCCCTGAGCCTGCCCAGGGTTTGGGGCCACAAGACCCTTTCCCGTTTTCCCTGTCTGTGAGAGCAGAGCCTGATCTGGGATGGAACAGAGTTCCAGAGCCAGGCACAGCTGGAGGGGATCTTTCTGAAAAGGGTCTTTTTGGGGCCCTGGGTGTGTGACATGTGCTGCCCTTCACACATGGGCACTGTCCCAGAGCAGGTCACGCCACGACTCAGGGGTGAAATTAAACAGGTATGTGCCTGCTCATAGGGTTGGGGCCAAAATTCAGATCCTACTGGCTTGGCAAGGGGTAAATTTGGCCAATGTTTTTACCAACCCTGTGACATCACATCTGCTTGACCCACCGTGAGTAATGTAATTACAGCCTGGGGTGAGTGAGGCAAGGAAAATAGGAWAAGAGAAGAGAGATATTGCAAGGCAGTGATGGGAGGGAAGGGTTAACTCTGGAGGCAGGTCCAGCAGCAGGCCAGAGATCTGGGGAGATGGTGGCAAGAGTTGGTTTTTGAGAAGAGTGGTGACCTGTTGGAACCCTGGATGCTGAGAACTTTAAACTTTCTGTGCTGAAAGGCACAGACTCACAAGAGAACACTGCATTTGAGCTGAGACTATGGAAAAGGCTTCCAAAATTAATTAATAGCACTACGATTATGAGTGTGTAGTTAGCTAGAAGTGTGTAATATCACAGGGTAGAAAACTTAAACTTTGGGATTTGAGTAATAAATTTGAGGCAAGATGGAGGTTTTAGGGCAGAGGGAAGTTGTTCTTCTTTTCCTTCTTCTTCACCTTCTTCCTTCTTCTTCATGAGTTTGGGTGATGTTTTGTAATTGGACAGAAAAGTCCACATTGCAGACTTTGAAGGATCAGTTATTGGGTTAAAAGGGAAAATAATCTAAGTGTCATTTCTTAATTATGTAGTTTAGCCTTAAAAGACCTTGGAACAAGAGATCGTTGGCCATTTTGTGCCTTCTAATGAAAAGCTGCACAACTCATGGGTGTGAGGCTGTTACACTGATAAGAAACAATAAACACCTWAGTCCAAACATGAACTACCATCTCAAGTGCCTTCAATCCCGACCTGGAGAAACCAACAGTGACCCAGATGTGCTCCATTTCCTTTAACACCAGCAGTCACCAAGCTCACTGCCAAACACAGGGAGAAATGGGCAACCCGTGGGCCTGGCCATCCTTCCAGCCCTAGACAATTATCTGTT
Organism: Cardinalis cardinalis; assembly: GCA_014549065.1. Lineage (NCBI taxonomy): Eukaryota > Metazoa > Chordata > Aves > Passeriformes > Cardinalidae > Cardinalis > Cardinalis cardinalis. Next base: position 362,114 of record JACDOX010000207.1, on the reverse strand, counting down.
GATTTGAAGGAGAATTTTGAGCTAAGACTTGAACCTTCTTAGCTGACCAAATTATTGAGGTGAGATACATTGCACAGGAAACCACATAACACAGGAGAGAGCCAGCAGCTGGGACTGAGATCTGAATTAATCTGCTGGAGCTCCTCAGGCCCCTTGAACCAAAGGTGGTTGGCACTRGCCCCCAGAGGTGTGGAGGGGGAAGGAAAACTGTGGGGATGAGCAGGGAGGCAGATGTGAACCTCTGGGGAAGCAGAATTCCACCTCAGGGATCAGCAGTGGGGATGAGGAGGCACCAGTCACAGAGGGGAATGGAGAACCTAGGGAGAGGTGTCCTTTTTAACCCAGATTAAGCCCTTTTTTAACCCAGATTAAGCCCTTTTTAAACCCAGGTTAAACCCTTTTTAACCCAGATTAAGCCCCTTTTTAACCCAGATTAAGCCATTTTTTAACCCACAGATGGGGCGACCTAGAGGTGTTTTAAAAACTTTTATTCCAWTTMAGCCTCGTTTGAAGGGTGAGACAATACATACAAGGGTGAGATAACAAAAAACCAGTAAAGATGCTAAAGAAAATGTTCAGCTATTGAGTACTAGTCCCACAAAACCAGAAAAAGTTACCTTCTTTTTAATTCAAAAAATAATTCAAAAAATCTAATTAGACTAAAATAACACATAAAGTCCTACAAAATAAAGACTTTACTTCACCTTATAGTTATTTACAATACCAATTAAATATAAAAAGTACCTAAAAAAACCCTAAACCAAATACAATCTATACAATCACCAACTATATCCCAAACAATCCCAACTTATTACCCCCAAAACCACAATATAAACTAACAACTTCCAAATTAATATACTAAAAAAACCCCTGTCACCATAAATACATTCCTACAAAAGTTACTGGTACTTCACAACAAAACCAAAACTTTCTAATTATAAACAAAACCAATAATAAAATTATTAAACTTTCAGTCTTTCTAACTGTYATCTCAACAAATTATAATAAAAATACAAATACATACTACATACAAATATAAACAATATAAACCCTCTATCGAATTTTTAAATGTTCTACAAATTTTTAACATTTTCTACAATCTACAAAAAATGTTCTACATTTCCCACCAGAGGGAGGATGGAGTGAAGCCCCAGGTGTGTGCAGGGYTGAGAGGAGATGCTGAGCAGGAGGGGGAATGCTGGGCTGGGCTTTTGCCCTTCCCCAGGCAGGACTGGGCTGTCTACAGGTGCCCCATAAATAAAAGTTCTCTTCAGGAGCTCTGGGAACTCACACTCACAAACTGCATCCCAAAACCCACCTGGATCCTGAGCTTGCACGAGGAGAATCCACTGAGMGGATGCAAACGGATTTCCAAGAGGTTCAAAATTTATCAGGAATAATAGCTATAGACATAATATATAAAGGAATGTAAAGGAAGTTTGTAAAGGGATAAAAAGACCACTCTGCCCACCATGAGAAAACAGATATTTCTAAAAACACTTCTCCAATTTCATTAACCTTGTGTGGGGGTAGGATACATCTGGCCAGAGAGGAGTTCAGCAGTTGCGAAGACACTGGGAGAAATATGTAAAAGCAGATGAGGATTCAGGCACAAACCACTCTTGTCATTGCACCCATTATTGAATGTGTGGCAATATTTCCAAATATAAATCACATGGGAGGAAAAAAAAGGCAAAAAAAAAAAAAGCAGGGATTTGTTATGTACATTGCTGAATCCACTTTTTTTTTTAAGGAATGTGTGAATGATGTTGTGACAACCAGGGATGAGTCTGAAGCTGTGGAATCCATGACTGAACCCATGGAGATGTGTAGGAATGTGCTTTTTGTTCCTGGAGTGACAAAACTATTTTTTGATTTCTTAAAAAGGAAAGAAGCTTAGAAGTTTCTTTCTTTGATTAGGTGAAAAGGCATTTCATAGGCTTGGGAGACTTCACTTCAAACTWAAGGACAGCTAATTAAACAGGAGCCTAAAAGTTTTGTTTGGGCAAAGAAAAATAAGAGAACAAAGAAACTAATTGCTTTTGTGAAGTGTTTTACCAAGAGCAAAAACCTCTTGCATCTGGCTCAGTTTTTCTCTGTTTGTTATTTTGCCTTTTATTAAACCTTTTTGTTTCCAACACTTACAACAGAAGCCATCCTGCTGATTTTATGCCTCCAAAAGTAGCTGAGCTATCTYGGGTGTAATAGAAACCTCCAAGAACTTATAAGACCTAGCTCAAAGCAGCTCTTCTATCAGAGATGCTACAGCCTCAGAGGATCCTCAGGGCTGCCCACTCCACTTGCCACAGGTGACAAACTATATTTATAGTGACAAACCATGTAACAGGTGACAAAGCTTCCCTCAGCCTGGAAGGAGTGAGCTGAGCAGAGTTTTGTGTCTTGGTGACAGAGACTGAAAGCCACAGGCTGAGAGTGGCAGTGAGTGATCCCTCTGGGATGCTCCCTGTGCCAAGATGCTATCACCTAAGTGGGATGGTCCGCTGCAACTCCCACTGCTTAATTGTTAATTCTTCATTAGCAACCATTACACACCTGATAAAAACATCTCACACTGCCCTTAGCAGGATGTGGCCTGAAGTGTCACCGAGCCAGGCAGGTTACATGGAACAACCCCTATGGAGTGGAAGTTTTTTAGGCACGTGCTTGCCCTGGAAAAATGCTGCAGTGCCTGTCCAGCCTTGGCTGGCAGGCAGCACTGCTGGGGTGGCARAGGTGACGTGATGAGGCCACTGTGTGCAGCAGGATGTTGTGATGAGCAGCACCACTGGCCTTGCTTTGCCATGTAAATGTAAATGTGAGCACAGGAGGGGAGCAGAACCAAACCAAGCAAACAGAYACCAACCCTGGAAATGTGGATTTCGATCAGCAGTAGAAATGTTGATCATTTCAATCAGTGGAAATGTGGATTTCAATCAGCTGCTGTGTTCTTGGCATTGTGTCATCCTCCAGGACTGTCAGTGATATTTTTGCCCCACATCTGGGAGGAACGATGAGGAAGACTCCATTGATACCAGAAGGCTAATAAATTACTTTATTCTACCATTTTATTCTATATTACATTACATTACATCTAAACTGAATCTACCAAGTACTCAACTGCACAGAATCTCCTGACTGTCACCCAAYARTCCCAACACAGACACACACCTGGCCCTKAMAGGCCAAGGAAACAAAACACCATCACTCTGGGTAAACAATCTCCATATTGCATTCTGCTTTTGCACAAACACAGGCACRGCAAATGAGATAAGAATTGTTTTTCCTTTCTCTGAGGTTCAGGGAATGGGAATCTCAGAATATCCTTGGGGAGTTGTGCCTTGCTTTTCTCTGTGAAGAGAAATGTGGCCACACAGGACATTGCTGTGTCAGGCTCAGGGCTGGGCTGGTGGCWGAGCAGGCAGGGTGAGGCTGGGGTAGCTGCTGTCATTTTTTCCAGTTATAGTGAAAGATGTTTGTACCTGGTAGCTGGCACCTGAATTCAGATGACMTGGCCAGAAAGACTTGAAGCAACAGGATTTTTTCACAAATATTTTCTTCACTTTTTTGTCTGAGTTATCAAATGGGCTTTGGGCTGTCACCGTGATATTTCATGAAAAATCCCCTCACCAGGATTTCTTCTCCTGGGAAGCTGGGAAGCTTCAGCTTCTCCCTGTTTTGCTGTTTTGGAATGTGATTTGGAGAATTGTTTACCCAGCATGTGAATTGTTTTAATTTAATGGCCAATCACAGCCAGCTGTGTCAGACTCTGAGCCTGTCATGGGTTTTTATTATTCATTATTTTCTACCCTTTGATGTATCATTTTTCCTTAGCATAGTTTTAGTATATAATTTCTTTTAATATAATATATCATCATAAAATAATAAACCAGCCTTCTGAGAACATGGAGCCAAATTCTCATCTCTCACCTCGTCCTGGGGACCTCATAAAACCACATTGGGCTACTCTGAAGTCACTGCAGCAACACAGAACTATGAAAATCCATCACTGTAAAATGCTCCTGTAAAATGACACCCAGAGCTCCCGGTCACTGGTTAAGTCCCCAAAGAGCAAACTGTGGCAAATGTTGTGGGCAGACTCTCCTGGCAGGTGCCAGGCTTTCAGTGGACAGGTGATGCATCCAATTATTGTGGTGAAGGTACCAGATCAAGCCACTGCTCCTCAGTGTGGCACTCCCAGGACTGGGCGCCACTGATGTGACCCCAGGGATGTGACCATGTGAAATTATAAAGTGATTTAGTCCAMCTCAGGACTGGACTTTGCATATTCCTGCATTCCCATGGGCTGTGTGTGGCAGCTCCAGTTAAAAATTGTTTCCACAGCTGCCAGCCACTTGTGATTTTTGCTCTGGAGGGTCTCAAATTAGTCCTTGACACATTGGCTGGGATGCCAGGTACAACAGGAGCTCTTTGAGAATTCTCTAGGATCTTGCAAAGGTGCATTTTTTTTTCACTTGTAGTGCTCAGTTCTCAGTTATAGGAAGAAATTTTGTGTGTGTTTGTATCTGTGGGGTTGAGCTGTATGTACTGTGAAGTTTCTKGTCTTGATGAGATCAGAGAAAAATGGGAACTGTGCAACCAGARGGCCAAAATAACAGAAAGCAAATAAAAGGAACGGTATATTARCATGAAAATCAAATGGTTGCTGAAGGTAAAAAAAATGGTTTGAGTTTGGAGCTCTCCAGTTCATGTTGTTTTTTTTTTTTTAAGTTTGCAGTCAGCCATAGTTGTCTTGCCTACTGTAAAATTGAGTGAGAGAAACTCTTTCCAGTTGTTTTTCCTTCTGAGTGAYGAGAAGCAGTTTCCAGTAAATGAACAGCAATCGACTGCTGAATCATCACTGTTGAGCAGAGGTTTCAAAACCTGAGCCAGATAATTGTGTGAGTGCTGCTGGCACCGTGCTCCTGCTCTCTGACTGACAGAGCCAGCCYTGGGCTCACCTCACCCCAGCACGTGGTTTCCTTGGCTTTGGGATTGCTCTGGAGYGGAGGCTGCCAGAGCCAACCCCGGGAGGTGAGGAATGAGGGACCTGGAGGTATTTGTCAGCCCATTCAGAGAGGCAGCTCAGCTAATGCTCCCTTCCCTTGGCAGCCTTTCCCTCCATATGCTGAAAATATTTACTCTGAAAAGAGGAGAGCTTCAGGCTGCCTTTGGTGCCTGCAGTCGAAAAATAACAGACCTTGATTTYAGTCCTGTCTTCCTGAAATGAGCAAATACGTGACTAACAGAGGGAAAATATAACACAAAAAATGTGCATTCAAGTCTTTTTCCTGTGGAATCACAGAATGTCTTGGGTAGGAAAAGACCTTAAAGGCCATCTAGATCCAAACTGYGGGCAGGGGCATCTCCCACTAGCCCAGGTTGTCTCCAAGCCCTGTCCCAGCTGACCTTGAACACTTCCAGGGATGGAGCAGCCACAGTTTCTCTGGGCAACCTGTTCCAAGGCCTTTATGGCCATCTGTTTTAGGAGAAGAGGGAAGATTCAGCCACTCACACCATGGGAGTGTCCAGCTCATCCACTCCAGGCTCACTTCAAAGGCAATGGAAGSAGGCCACGTCCTCCTATAGGCCAAGATTTGCTCCATTTGCTGGATGGGTCACCCAGCTTGAACCACCAGCAGCAGCCAGAAACACCTGTGAAATGGCATCAAAAAGCATCCACCAWATGTCCCTTGTCAGGTTTAGCTGGGATAATGTTTTCCTGAATCCAGGATTTGCTTCTTTCTGTTAAAAGATMATTTTACTGAAATGCATTTCTATGGGGTTCCCTTGTCCAGCACCATCAGTGAGGAGAGCAGGGTACCTGCTGTCAGAAAGATTTCCTGGGTTTCCTTTGATCACAATGTGACTCAGGAAAGGAATTTTCCCTTACAAAGTCCCCTTGAGTGGAATTTCAAGGTGTATTTGYTTATTCATTATGGGGACTTGGTGCCTTTACTCAACCTCCTTTAAAAGATGGTTTTTGTAAGTTGTAATCCACCCACAGGACAAGCATGGTTGGTTTAGATTCAAATTGTGGCACACTGTACACACCTGTGACTAAACAGAAACTGGTTTGCAAAGCTAACTTTTCTGTGCATCTCCTCTGCAAGTCTGAACAAAAAGGAAGAAAATCAAATAAAATTATATTTAACAGCACCTAATTAGTCTGAACAATTTGGATTCCTTGAGGTTCTGGCAGAAGTAGGATCATGAAAATAAAGCAGGAATTTGCAGTAGCCCAAGTTTAAAATGGTAAGATAGAGTAGGGATTTCCAGTTGTGGCAGCAAGAAAGAAACAATAATAATTCCAAGAAACCACTATGGACAAGCAAACCTAAAAAGCCAGGAAATGTAGAGAGAAAAAATGATTGATGTGAGTTCTCCAAAAGCTGGGGAAGGGTGGGAAGAGTCTAAAGGGTGAATCACACCCTGTAAGGAGGAGAAGCTGAGGGAGCTGGGAAGGGGCTGAGGCTGGAGCAAAGGAGGCTCAGGGGCCCTTGTGGCTCTGCACAAGTCCCTGCCAGGAGGGCACAGCCGAGGGGGTCGGGCTCTGCTCCCAGGGCACAGGGACAGGAGCAGAGGGAACGGCCTCAGGCTGGGCCAGGGCAGGCTCAGCTGGGCCAGCAGCAGCAATTTGCCCATGCAAAGGGAGCTCAGG